>RCUC01168039.1:0-70130 GCA_003697995.1 Taxidea taxus jeffersonii
TCACGTTCACGTCAGAAGGATGCGCTCCGGACAGCTTTGCCTGCTGTCTTGCCTTACCGTGTCTTTGTTCACATGTTCCAGGTGACACTTTTCCCTGACTTCATTAACTTAATTCCTTCCTCCTGCTAGCCAGTTTGGCCCTCTCCTCCTATGTGACTGAACAGTCTCCCTTACTCACCTTCTGAGTGCCCCCTCTGAGCAATCCTGCTTACTCAATGCGCATGCCATCACTGTGTGAAACTATCTTGCTTTTCTATCAGCTTATTCTTTTACTATCTATCTCCCCTCCATGGAATGCAAGCCCTAAGGATAGCAACATTTGTTTTCTCCTTTGCTGCTAAATACTAAGAACTAAAAGATGGTAGGTTCTCACTGAATGTTCGTTAAATGAATGAATTATAAATGAATAAACAAAATCTCCTCATCCAAACAACTAGTTACTGTTTTATCAATTCTATTTAATACCTGTTTCTTTATCTCCATCATCTGTGACCAGTGTACCTCAGTCCTTCACTTTCTCCTGCTGAGAGAACAGCGTGTGGTCAACCTATGTTTAGTCTACTACCCCACCCTCCACCCCTTACATCATGACCAGATGGGGCTGGAACACAAGACGAATCATGGCACTGCTCTGCCCAGACCCTTCCACAGCTCCCTGTCATCTATCCTGGGTAGGCTGATGCCCCAAATTTGGTATATACAGCTCTCTGTGACCTGGACTCCCTCTCCTTCTCAGCACCCCCTCTTACCACTTCCAACTTCCCTCCCTCTCCAGCTCCATTAAACCATCCACAGTCCCCCTGATGCCCCATGCCTTTTTGAAGCAAACTTTTTATCTTAAAATAGTTTCAATTTACAGAAAAGTTGAAAAGATAGTACAGTGGATTCCCCTATATGCTACATGGAGTTTCTCCAATCATTAATGTCTTACATTATTTTGATACACATTACAATTAGTGAATTGATCCTGCTGTATTATTATTATTATTAACAAATATCCAGATGTTATTCAGATTTTCTTAGTTTTATCTCATGTCCTTCTGTTCCAGGATCCCACCCAAGATGTCACATTATGTTTAGTTTTCATGTATCCTTAGACCCCTCTTTGGTGGCTGTGAAAGTTCCTCAGGCTTTCCTGTATTTTGATGATCTTGACAGGTTTGAGAAGTACGGCCAGAATGTCCCTCATGTGGGATCTGTCTGATGTTCTCCTCAGGCTAGGAGTTTGGGAAGGGAAGGCTCCAGATGGGAAGTGCCTTCTCATCACGTCCCACAAACGTGACTTCACTGTGAGGATGATCCTGCTTACCTGGCTGAGGTCATGTTTGTCAGGTTTCTCCACTGTTGAGTAACTCTCCTCTGCCCGCTTCTATACTCTACTCCATAGAAGGATGTCACCAGAGGCAGCCCTCACTTGAGTGGGGAAATACGTTCCACGTCCTTAACAGCAGACTGTCTCCATAAATTATCTGGAATTCTTCTATAAAGCAGACTTGTCTGTTTGCCCCTGCTCATTAACTTACTCAGTTACTTCTTTGTATTGGTACGGGCGCATGCAGTTTTAGTCTAGACTCTGCTTAATTAAGTGCTACTTTTTATGTTGCTATTCAAATTATTCCAACTTTGTCTACATGGAAGTTCTTTCAGCTGGCTCCTAAGCCCCTAGGACACCCCGCCAGGTGTTTGCCTGTTTCTTTGAGTACTTCCTCACTTCCTGGCATGGTAAGACATTCCAGGTTCATTGTCACATTTCTGCTCCAGTCCTGAAATCAGCATGTCTCCAAGAAGCTCTGGTTCCTCTTGTTGGAGGAGGGTATTAGAAATCATGACCCAAGCACTGGGCATGCCCTGTGGTCATTTACCTCTGTGCTTCCTGCGTGAGTCACCTCTTTGACACCCTCCTCTCCTCCTCCATCCCCCTTCCTTGCTAATAATTCCTCACCATCTTTAAAACTCAGTGCAGATACCTCCTTTTTCAGCAAAACCCCAATTCCCTCCTGAGGCAAGAGTGTTCTGTCCTGCTCTGTGGTCTCATTGCCCCCGTGCTGCACTGAATTGAACTAATGTTCTCCCTTGTTTGACTTCCCCACTGGACTGAGCTACCTTTGGGCAGAGACAGTGTTTATGGCTTCTAAGAAAGAGTCAGACACAGATGGGCCTACATAAGGTAGAAAGTCACTAAACATTTCTTTTTGGTAAGTGCATTAATAGATGTCTCACTAAATAGGCTGTAGGCAAAATATTTTGAGGCTCTTCATAAACCTTTTGAGAAGAGTGAGCACTATCCTCCCAAAAGCACCTAGACATTCCTGAGCTAGTTGCCAAAGGCCATGTTCAATGTAAGGATCAAGACGTGCATTCACCAGAGTGCTGCCTCACAGGTGAAAAATTGGGCACAATCCACGCTCCTAGGACAGTATAAATGTGAGGCTGGTTACAATACATGTTCTAGCAACATCTGTCAGAAAATCCTTTTTTGGTAGGTAAAAAGCTTGAGAAATGGACCTACAATGGGAGTAACTGAACAAAAAATATAAAAGCCTAAATAGGACGTGTGGAAGGGCAAGGTCAGTAGTGTCCAAAGGAAGGTTCCACATCCAACAGATGCCCAAATGCAGGACAAGAGTCTTCAAGCTCTTTTCCAGAGTTTCAAGAGCTGGAAAAGCATCATAGCCTAATTACAACATCTAGTGTCCACATCAAGGTGAGTTAAGTCACTCTGGGTAACAGGCCTGGTTATTCAGCTAGTCAATAGTTGTAATATGCAGTTATGTATTACACTGATGCACAAACAAGAAGGCAATGACTAACCAGTCAATGAATCCAGTTGGTAGATAAACTATTTCAAAAGGCAAAGAGAAATCTTCCTTGGGGAAGATTTTCTACTTTTTCATTTCAAAGAAGGAATATGTGGAGTTAGGGACTTTGCATTAATGATGGTAGGTGAGCATGTCCAAAGAATGATGAGTCTATTTCAGAACTCAGGAGCAGAATCTCTTCCTTTACCCCAGGAACTCATCTTCCCAAAGCACCGACCTGGGGTAATTTGCCAGACTCAGTGGTGACCTTTATGTCCAAAGTCCTGAAGGCACTGTGGATGGGAGTGTGTCTCGTAGAGTCAACCAACAAGAAAATTCTGTCTTAGAATCATAAGACCTGTATGAAGGATTTGTTCTGCCCTGCAGATGCCAAATGTCCTGATGCATCCCAGGGGCTCCTTGAACCTCAAATTCCTTACCACAAAAGGGAAGGATGGAGAGAGGTTCTTTCTAAAATCTACACTCTTCATAGCTATGTTTTTATGAGGCTTTCTGAGAACCAGCTGTGCATTTACTGTATTAGTCTTGCATTTCTAGGATCCTGCAGTAGCCACTGAATGCTCTGGGGCCATTTGCTAAATGGCACCTTTAAAGCATGAACTTTATGCCATTATTCGGGGAGCACAAGCCTAGAAACACTGTGCTGAATTGTCAGGCCTATGGGAGGAGTGGCTGCTGGAGACTGTGCAGCTTTTGAAGCCGTTTCCCAGCCTACAATCCTGGCCTCTTATTCTATTCAGAAGAAAGAAAATAATTCACAATAAAAAATTCTGTAGCAGCACTGAAAGAACTGCTGCTAATTAGAATCTTCTAAAACCTTAGGTTCCTAGGAGGTATGAAAGAGAAAGAATGAGCTTCTAAAGAGTAGTCTGAATGCAAGCAAACTTTCGGCAACCTAATCTCTTCCTGCTGCCAGTTTACAACGTAGGAAAGCAAAATCTCTAAAAGAGAAGAGGGAGTTAGGAAGGAAGGGAGGAAGAAAGGGGAAAGGTATACTGCTGCCCAAATATTTGATTTAGAACTTCATGAAGAGCAAAGGACTTTAAGATAATAACTTGCCTTTACCCATCGTTTTATCTAGATTTCTAAGTACAGGCAGAGAATTTTGTTATGATGCACTCAGAAATATATCATACTATAGAATCTATCTAAGGGTAAATGAATATACAGCAGAATCTGAAATCTTTAAAAGCCAAGAAATGAATAGGAACCCAAAACATTAAAAATTAGGTCTGAATGACTAAAACTACAACACAATAAAATCCCCCAAGATAACAATGAAGCAAACACCTGGGATTTCAAACTTCTTTGACATGAGATGGAGTAGCAGGTCAGCCAGAGCTGACTCACGTGGCCACAGAAATGGTCCACAACGCAGAATCTCATTCTCAGTGCTCAGCTGTGTTAAGTTGCTATCATCATGGGAAAACATTCATGTTCTTGCTCATAAACTGCTTGGAGTTGCAGTTATCAAGCCACCTTGCAACTCAACTTGCCCTTGAATGGACCACCAGAATCTGCCAACTGATTAATCCCTGGCTCTTGGCATTTGCATATTTCACATTTGTAATTTTAACCATTCAATCCCTCAGGGGACCCTAAGTAGTCAAGACAATGGAAATGTGTGTTTTTTCTGAGGATTGAATTCTAATCATATATGGTGAGCTATGGGTATTGGGTCTGAAAGAGGAAGGGGTTGTAAGGAGTAAGTATCCACTTGAATAAGCTATGGTGTCCAGTCCTTTAGTCAAACATCAGTGTAGATGCTGTGAAGTATTTTTAAAGATGTGATTACCATTTAAGTCCGTAGACTCTGATTAAAGCAGATTATCTTCCATAATGTGGGTGGGTCTCACCCAATCAGTTGAAGACCTTTATCTTCCATAATGTGGGTGAGTCTCACCCAATCAGTTGAAGACTGACCTCCTCTGAGCAAGAAGGAATTCTGCCATTAGACTGCCCTGGACTTGAACTACACTCTTTCCTGGACCTCGAGCCTGCCAACCTACCCTACAGATCCTGGACTTACTTGTCCCCACAATCTCATGAGCCAGTTCCTTAAAATAAATTTCTCTCTTGGTCTCTCTCTCTCTCTCTCTGCCTCATCCACCCATCTATCTATTATTCCCATCCATCCATCCATCCATCCATATCAGAGAGGTCACCATCTCATGAAGGCAGTAGGAGCAGCCAAAAAATTTCCCCTTAGACTTGGTCAAAATGCACCTGTTACTTTGTCTCCATCTTGGTTCTGGCAAACACAGGTCAGGCAGTTCCTCCGGACTAACTGGAAGCCTGTTTCCACCTGCTCAGGCTGGGACAAGTGCCAGATGGAATCTGATTCGGGCCTTCTTTCATTCTCAAACATTTAGCCGCTGTAGTATTAATTATCAATGCAACTGACTCATGCAACAGATTCCTCCCAGAAAGACAGCGTGCCATCAGTGCAGGCAACCAACAAGGAAATCAAATTAGAGAGAAAACAAATGTAGAAGCTCCAAGAAAGTTATTGGCAAAATAAAGAATTTCCCAGATAACCCCCAGACCATGTTGCCAAGATAAGGTGAGTCGAAGAAATGTAAATCAAAGCGAATTTTTGGTGGAGATACATGAATCACTGCTTCCTGTAATGATCTCACTCACAAGCACAGGAAGGCAGGTTAGCAAGATGGATCTAGAGATCTCTGACCAGATTTGGCAATGTATTTGGACCGACTACACAGCTCCTGGCATTCTTTCTTCCTGGAATCTTCTAATTCCTTGAGGGAAGAGGTGATGTCTTACAGTCTTTGCATTCAGTATTTACACTCAGCTGATCCTTGCATATGGTAAGAAAATGGAAGGAAATAAAGGAAGGAAGGAAAATAGGGAGAATATATGGGTAGGGGAGATGGAGGACAGTCAGCAAAGAGAAACCTGGGGACGATCCATTCTCCTACCATCTCCTGCATTTCTGGCCACTCCCTGCCCAGCCAGCTAAATAAATGCAGGGGGTGGGGCAGGGCTGGGTCCTGGTTTCTGTCTTCCTCTAAGAGCTTAAAGAAATGAGAGTAATATAACAGCAAACATTTTCTAGAAATTACTGTGTCAGGTACGGTTGATCCTCATTGTTCACAGATTCCATTTCTGCAAGTTCACCTGCTTGCTAACATTTATTCATGACTCCAAAATTAACACTCCAAGTGCTTCTGCAATCATTTGCTGTCGTGCACGGAGAGGTGAAATATTGTGTCCCCCGATACCGCATGCTCCCAGCCAAGTTCGAACAAAAGCTACCTTGTTTTAGCCCTGATGTTCATAAAGAAACATCCTTTTTGTGCTCTACTCAGTGCCACATGTTTTGCATTTTTGTGTTTTTGTTGGTAGTTTCACTGTTTAAAATGACCCTCAAGCATAATACTGAAATACCGTTTACTGCTTGTGGATACAAGAAGGCTGTAATGTTCCTTACTTGAGTTACAGAAGCTCTGACTACGCACGTATCGTCATGCTCCTGGCTGTGAGCTCAATATTAATGAGTCAATAGTATATGTTAGATAAAGTGTCTTTAAACAGAAAGTCACAGTGGGTGTCTGGGAGGCTCAGTCAGTTAAGCATCTGCCTTCGGCTCAGGTCATGATCCCAGGGTCCTGGGATCGAGACCCACATCGGGCTTCCCGCTCAGTGGGGATCTGCTTCTCCTTCTTTCTCTCCCTCTGCCCCTCCCCTCTGCTCATGTGCTCTCTCAAAATAAATTTTAAAAAATAAACAGAAACTCACAGAAAACAAGGTTACCTATTGATGAGCAATCTACCTCTGTATTACTCTTAAGAATGATGCTTCAGTATTCCCTCATCCAGTGTTCATGGTGACTTTATAAAACATAACCATCACAAATAGTGAGAACTGTGTGTGTATATGATTACATATATAATATATAATCCACATAGATGTATATACACTACACACACATACACATTTATTGCTGAGTCTTTGGCCACTCCGTCCTGGCCCCGGTGCTTACACTACGGGGTTTGCAGTGCCTGGAGCCTAACTCGTGTGAATAATGAGAACGGCCTGCCTCTTACATCATCTTCAGTGGTTACTCTATAAGGTATGGACTATTACTGCTAAGACTTCCAAATTTAACCTCTTTATGCCACAGTCTCCTATGGCAGACTTGTAAGGCAAGCCTATGGACTCCTTTCCAGAATAATGTTTTTAATCTCTTAAAGCACACAGGATGACAAAAGAAATCAATTGTATTGAAATAGAGTCATAAAATTACTAAAAAGTAATTACCACTTTAGTGTCTGCAAACAACCGAAATGAAGGCAATGTTCCATTTTACTATAAGTTGGCACCATAGCCCATGTCCTCCAGGCTCCTGCCTAGCGCACTCTCCCTCTTCCCATGCATCCTTCCACAGACCTGCCCAGGGCCCTTGCACCTGCCAGCGTCGGATCTGACTGAAGAGGCTGATAAAGAGCTGGTGGGGGTGGTGGTGCACATTGAAGTCCTTTGGTTCAGAAATCACTTTTTCTACTCTGAATTCATATCCTAGGTGGTGGGAGGTAAGTGGGCTGGGAGGGATCGCCTACCTAATTTAACTTCAGGATCTGGAGGGATTTCCCAAACAACATCCCAAGTGGAGCGAGAAAAAGGCCAAAGCTGGTGAGGTCCCTCTTTCCTGCTTGTGAGGTGAGGAAGCCACCTCAGCTTGTACACGCACCACTCACAGGGCAGTGGACAGTGTAAGCAAACTCAAACAAGCCTCCATGCCACGGGTCTCAGCTCACTGTGTAACTCGGGTTCTGAGCAATTTCTCACAATGGAACTGATTTATTTTTCTTTCGTTCTTTCTTTCTTTTTTTTTTTAAGGGCAGCAGTTTCTGGGGACTGCCACAAACACAGAATTAACATGAATCTTATAGAGTAACAAGGATTTTTCAGGTATCTGAGCCCCTAAAAGTGAAACTGACTCAGTGAGCTACAGAATTCCAGTGTTTGACTGCATCTGGTCACTCAGCGAAGCAGAAGGCGGTGGCGGTGATCATGCTATCCTGGCCTCCAGAGGGGCTGGGGAGGGAGTGCTGATTTATTTGCTCTGATCAAAAAGGCAAGGAACAATTTTAGATGGGGATAAGCAAATTAAAAGAAAATTCTCACTTAGAGGAACCTAGTATGGACTGCACATGAGCCTTCTGGCTGATGTGAGAACAGTGGCAAACTTAATGGAATTACGAGCACTGCACTTTGAATCAACTCGAACATGAAATAAATTGATAACAAGCATCTAAGAAAATTAATTTCCACCAGCATCTGCAAACAAAGACTTGTCAGTGGTACCCAGGTTGGAAGGCTGGAGTGTTTTTGCAAAAACCCATCTGAAAAAATGGAAGTGGGAAAGCCAGTCTCCATTTCACACCTAAATGCTTCTATCTCCTTCAAAAAATGAACTGAATAGTTCTGGTCTGCTTTTGTTCAGTAGACAGGAATATGGGGATCATACAGAAAAAGACCCAGATTTCTATGACTTTTAGCATCATGCAAAACAATGGTGAAGCTAAAACCCAAAGGGGAAAAGTACCTTTTAGAATACTTTATCTAAACTGTGTAGGCAAGTGATCTGATGTGAAGAAAAGTACACTTTTACCTTTTACCTCCATAAAAATTAAAAAAAGAAAAAGAAGGGAAGGAGACAAGAATGGGTCTGAGAACTCAGTAATGGCTTGGCTCCCATCCCTCTCCTCCTGGTTCATCAGAAACTGGGAAGAGAGGTAAAGGAGTCAGCCCTGCAGGAGTGTAGAGTTGCGGCATGGGGAGATTGAGAGCAGATGTGACAGGCTCCTGGGGGTGCTGGGTGACAGCCAGCAGTGGCTGTGCAGGCACGTGTCATTCCCAAGAACGCCAAGAGCAGCGAGCAGGGAGGGTGCTGCCAGCTCCCCCTCCCTAGGGAGGCTGCACCTGGAGGCTAGTCCGGAGCAAGGGTCTCTGTCTCATTGAAAGTAACATCCAGGTTTGAGCGAGAGGAGCAAGACTGGCTCTCCAAAGCCTGAAGAAGAGGAAACTCCACAGCATCTTTGTAAACAAATGACTGGAACTCAGGGAATGCACAGGAAAAAAGAGAGGAAAGAGGGAACAATGCACACAGCCCCAACCAGAGGGGGTCCACTCTTGGCTTGGGAAAAGGCTCGCTTTTGCTCAGTGTGGACCATTCTCCAAAGAGGCATATTTCCAGGGAAAAGAGAACTGATGGTGTATCACAAACCAGTTGGTGCATGAAATGGTATTTGGGCTTCATTTCGCCTTCCCCGACTTACACACCTGGAATCCTGCTCACCTCTATCGACGTTTCCCGAGTGACCCCCCAGGATGCCATGCTGGGCTGCTGAAAGTGACCTCTGAGGAGGAACCAAATGGGTGAGATAGAACAGACGTGGAAGAAGAGAAGAAAGGGCGTTGCCATTTTCCAGCTCAAAAGCAACCACAGAGCACCCAGGCCATCTGCCTCGATCTCTGGAATCGAGAACTCGGAGAAAATAAAGCGTATTAATTTTTAATTATTATGCCTGATCTTTCACCAAATATGCTCATCTAGTTAGTCCTAACTGAGGATATCCTGAGATGTCTCCAAAAACCTGAATTTTTGATAAAGCCACAAGGGAGAAAGCATGTGATAGGGCGCATGCCTGTCTGAATGGCTAAAATCAACAACACAAGAAACAACATGTGTCGGCGAGGATGTGGAGAAAGGGGAACCCTCGTGCACTGTTGGTGGGAATGCAAGCTGGTGCAGCCACTGTGGAAAACAGCATGGAGGCTCCTCAAAAAGTTAAAAATGGAACTAGCCTATGATCCAGCAATCGCACTACTGGGTATTTATCCAAAGAATTCAAGAACACTAATTCAAAGGGCTACGTGCACCCTGATGTTTATGGCAGCATTATCAACAATAGCCAAGAGATGGAAGCAGCCCAAGTGCCCATCATTAGATGGATACACAGAAGATGTGGTATCATGCCATTTGCAATGACACAGATGGATCTACTCTCTAGATCCATCTAGAGAGTATTATGCTAAGCCAAATAAGCCAGTCAGAGAAACACAAATACCATATGATTCCACTCATATGCAGATTTTAAGAAATAAAACAAACAAGCAAACAGAAAAAAAAACCAACAAAAACAAAACAGAAATTGAGAGACAAGCCAAGAAACAGACTCCTAACTACAGAGAAGGAACTGACAGTCGCTGAGCGGAGGGGCTGGGGGCTGGGGGGAACGGGTGATGAGGATGAAGGGCCACACTTGGGACGAGCACAGGTGACGTATGCAAGTGTTGAGTGACTACACTGTACACCAGAAACTAGTATAACACCACATGTTAGCTAACTGGAATTAAAATAAAAACTTTAAAATAAAAGCCGCGTATGTGACAGGGCAAAGCAGTCAAATGGTCAGATGGATACATTCCAAGGGACTCTGAATTCTGACAGATGTGAAACATTTTTATGCTTTCCCTTTTATGATCAGTCTCAACACGTTAAGGAAAGTGTATTCAGAGCATGTCTGTGACCACCCACTAACCAAGAAGCTCAAAAGGCAGCGTCCGCGTCTGAGTGTACAATCCTGTGGGTCCCAAGCCAGGCTACTCCTTGCATTCACTCTAATGGTTTGCTAAGAGCCACGAGGGGGTCTCATCCACAGCCAGGCACTTGTCCACAGCAGGGACTTTGCCCCAGCTGTTCCCTCTGTCCCAACAGGCTTCCCTCAGAATGCCACGTGGCTCACTCACTTCTTCAAAACATAGTTCAGGCAGCTGAACTCCTCAGTCTACTTAAAGCTCAGCCCCCCTCCCTCAGCACTGCTGCCCATCCCTGCCCTGGCTCAATGTTTTCTTTTCCACAGCATTTATCTTTTAACTAGAATTTACCTTTTTTAAAAAAATTATTATTATTATGAGGTTTGTTTGTTGTCCAGAATAGGCCATGAAACTATAGCCCTGGAAGCAAATCCGGCTCACTGCTTGTTCATGCAAATAAAGTTTTATTGGAACACAGACACATCCATTAATCAATGGCTACAGTATCAGTGCCAGCTTTGGCGCTACAATGGCAGACCTGAGAAGCTGTGACAGAGACTGAAGGGGACAGAAAGATGAAACTACTTACTCTCTGGCTCTTTACAGAGGAGATTTGCCCATCCCTGGTCTAGAATATAGGCTCTGCAAGGATAGGAAACTGATACATTCACTCACATATCCCAAGTACCTGTCACGTGATAAGCACTCCAGAGACATCTGTAGAAGGAATTTATATGAATTTTGTTTTTATGTCTGGCTTGTTTGGGTAGCTTATATAGAGAAAATGGAGTCACCATACCATGATACCTGAAATCACACATGGAAAGCAAAGAGCTCTGAGCAGTAGCAAAGAGCACCTTTTAGTTTTATACTAAGTAAGAAGACACTAGATGTTTATGAGAATTTTTCCCCATAAAAAGAGGTACACACATTCTCAAGTTTGAGAAGCACAGGGATAAGAAGTTTGGTCAGGAGAGCAGGTAACCAAGATGGCTTCCATGACCATGAAACTGAGAAGCAACACAAACCACTGAATCGCCTAGATTCCCAGGACTCTTAACTCCTGTCTGGCCCCTTGTTCCTGTAAGTAAAGCTGCACTTATAAGGTTCTGTGTCTCAGTGTCTAGTTCATAGACAAGGGTTTTTTTTGGGCGGGGAGGGGGGGAGCGGGCAGCCTCCAGAAGAGAGACATCCCTGCTCCCAATCTCAGATAAGGAGAGAGAAGGGGCTGGCACTCATAGACCCAAACTTCTCTGGTATCTTGAATCCAAGAGAAGAATCAGGAAAACACTTCAGTTCTATTTCTTCTGAAGGTCTGAGGATACCTCTTTGAGTCTTACAGAATCAAGGAATTATCCCAGAATCCTAGGAATTATCCTAGAATGTAACAGCAGGAAGAATCTGTGGACACCACCTAAACCAACATTTCATCTCCCTCAGAATGTGTGGTTCAAAATTTTGCCCCAAATCAGACTGCACTGCTGGCACAGTCAGGCTGAGTGTCCCATCTTCAGTCTCTGGGGCAGTGCTCTGCCTGTGACACATCTCCATCTTTCCTCAGAAACCACAGAGACATCCTCAATGACCAGTCCCACCATCTTGGGTTTTTTAGAGATGGGAACTGCAAATCCTGTAATATCCACTTCAAGAATCAGGCTAAGAGGCCTTTTCCTGCCCACGGAGGTCTTGTACCAATGAGATCTGGCCAGAGCTTTGCCAGGCATCGCAATCAGCATACGCCAATAGACAAACATTTGTTTCACCAAAAAGTCACAAAGGGGGATTCCAAAAAATCTCATCTGCTCTACAATATTACCACTGCTGCCACCACCCTCATAAGATCATCATGACCATGTCTGTGGCACAAGCATCCATTTTCATTCCATCTGATTTAAAAAACAACCAAATGAACAAACCAGAATTAGATCTGCGGGAGGCAGGGACCAATCCTCCAAGTAAGTGGTGATCTGTCGACTAAGGACACTGAGGTAGTAACAGGACTCCGCGTCTGACTACGCCAAGGCAACTCAACCTCTGTGTGCCTAGAGGCTGGCCCAAGCTCGCCCTAGGGTCCTTCAAATCCCTACAAGCCTACGAATTACACCATATGAGCAAAACTCAAGGAAATGGTTTTGCCATAAGATTTAGATTAGTCAGTTCTTGCAGGAAAAGCTTACTTCTTTATTATTAGTCCTGTTTTGTCTTAGAACATGTGGATGACCCATGTGTTCATTCCCAGAGACCTACAAAATGGCATTGATGGTTTGGGCTTAGCTTCTCAGGAGCCTGACGTGGCTGACCTCTGGGGCCCCACCCCAGGTTCAGAGGAAGTAATGAGTAATACAAACTTGCAGTAAAACGTTTTTTGAAAATTCTCAAGTATTTCTCCACTTTTGCTATTTTCTTTTCTTAATCGAGACTAAAAGAATTCTTTTAATTTCCTGCTAAATATTCCTTCTGTAGAATCTTCTTAAGTAAAGTCCTTTTATCTAAGGATTATTGCCTCTATGATTAATGGATTCCCATCTTAATGCACACTGAACAAGTTCCAAATGTGCATAGGAGAGGATAATTCAGGAACTGTAAGACAGAATAGCCACTTGAAAATAAGGAAGCAAAATTATAGTGACTCATGTACTATGGGCATGAAACAGGTGTATTTATTTGAAAATTACCTGATTTCTAACCAAGAGAGCTATTTTCCCTTCAGCAATAAATGACAGCTTTTGGAAATTTGGCAAATATATTATGTTGGAAAAAACACACTTCCATTTATTTAAAAGGCAACTTTGGGTTTTTTTCCTTTTTCTGTAATTTCTTTCTGTAATTTTTCCTTTTCAAAATTCATTTTTAATTTTGCCACTAATACAGAAATCCATTCCCTTTATTTAAAATTAGACCATCACAATGCATTCTGATCTACATTCCCCTCTCACTCTCTTTCATCCTTCCCAATGACAACCAATACCAAGCCATTCCAAATGTTATTACCCACCTTTATTTTTTCATGTATTATTATTTTTTTAAGAGAGAACAGAGGGGAGGGGCAGAGGGATAGGGAGAGATAGAATCTCAAGCCATCTCCATGTCCAACACGGAGCCCGACACGGGGCTTGATATCCTGACCTTGAGATCATGACCTCAGGTTGGACACTTAACCAACAGAGCCACCTAGGTGCCCCAGGCAATAACCCACTTTTAAAAAATACTTTTATATCTACATGGATATACACACAGAAAATACATTGCATTCTTCTGTGTGTTTCATTCCATTTATAGTTACTATTGTGTTTCATTCTGCAACTTGGTTTTTTTTTTTTTAAGGGAATTATTTTTGAGAGCTATCCATTTTGGAATACAGACAGCAAGTGGGTAAGAGAGAATTCAGTAATTCCTCTACAGTGCTGTTTACTTTCTCATTATATGCATCTTCTACATTTCATTTATTCATCTTCCCAGGGATGGGTATTAGGCTGTTCCTAAGTTTTTGCTCTTATAAGACTAGAGAGAGTGTTTTTCTTTATCCGAGCTATGCGACTCTATGTTTGCATTTCTCTAGGACAGACCACTAGAAGCTAAGAACCTGAGTCACAGGGAAAGCAGTGACAGTGTTACTAGGTTCTATCCAACTGCCTTCTCCAGTGGCCCAAGCCACTTATACCCCAACAGAATGGTGAGTATCACTTCTCTGGACCTCAGCAGCTCTCCATATTCTCACACCACTAAGTTCTTTGACAATCTGCTGATGTATTTTAATTTGCATTCCCCTCATCATTAGTGAAGTTGAGCACCATTTTATTCCTTGGCCATTCCTATGTTCCTCTTCTATGAGCTTACAGTTCTTATTTTGCCATTTCTTGCTTTATCTTTATTATTAATTGTAGTTGTTCCTTATATGTTCTTCCTTTATACCTTCTTCTGGCTTTATCTGGTTTCGTATTATCTTTTGTGATACAGAAGTTCTAAATGCTGGTCTAGTTATATTTAACAGTCTTTCCCCTTTCTGGATTTTGCCCTTTGGTGTGTGTTTTGTTGAAGAAGCTTGTCCCTACTCCAACGTTGTGCCGATGTCCTTCCATATTTTTTTCCAATTCATTTAAAGGTTTTTTTTTTTTCCCCTCTCACATTTGGGTCTTTAATTCACTGGACTATGTATATTGTTGGTGGATATCACTTTGTTTTGTAAGGTTCACCCACTGGAAAACCCCATTTATTGAATCATCTGTTCTTTCCCAACTGGTGGAAAAGCCATCAATCATACACTGTACTTTCTCTCCAATAGCAAAAAAAGAAAAAATGAAAAGTAAAAAGAAAAAAAAAGTTGGGGCGCCTGGGTGGCTCAGTGGGTTATAGCCTCTGCCTTCAGCTCAGTTCATGATCCCAGGGTCCTGGGGTCAAGCCCCACATCAGGCTCTCTGCTCAGCAGGGAGCCAGCTTCCCCCCCCCTCACCTGCCTGCCTCTCTGCCTACTTGTGAGTTCTGTCTGTCAAATAAATAAATAAAATCTTTTTAAAAAAAGAAAAAAAAGTCCTCTGCTCTTCCATTGACTATGGGAGTTATGCATATCCTCTCCTGGCTTCAGGTACTAATGTGAACAATCAGAACGGATTAAACATTCTCTAGGTCTCTCAAATATTAGTTTATAAAGGCAAATACAATATTTTACATGCTTTATTCTTCATTCCCCATAAATATTTGGTTATTAATAATGGAGACTCACTATGGTTTCTAACACTCTTCTCCAATAAATAGCTGGGGCTCCTTGGAAAAATGTCTGATTCTAGGACTGGGACAGGAAATATACAAAATGAGCCTGTAGCATCTTGTAATGCCAAGAAGTCAAGTGCTCAAAACCAAACAATAACAATAAAAACCCCACACGCAATGGCAGAGTAAGTCAAAGTGACTTGGGGGCTAAGTGACGGGGCTCCTAATGGACAAAGCCAGGACAATCTGAGCAAGCAAGTAAATGGCACCAGAATGTGACCCAAGGTACAAAGTAAGCATCTCTTAGTTGTACATCCATATGGGTATAAATAAGTGACTGAACATACAACTAGAAGGAAGGAGGAGAGACAGTTCTCCCACGTAGAAGAAACCCAAATGTTTTCCGTAGATGCCTTGTCTTCAACGAGGTGGAGTACAACACCCCACTCCTTAAGTTCAGCTGCACGAGGGAACGTCCTTCCACAGAGCAGGGCACGCCGCTCTCCAGTGGAGACACCTGACCAACAGTCCCTCAGCCTGGGGATCGAGGCCAATGACGATAACTGGGAAGACATGTTGGTACCTTATATTCTTGAGGTGAGCTAAGGAGAAGGACTTCTGCCATCCGTCCCTCTACCACAACTGTACTCTCGCCATGAGGAAAACATCAGATCCTGGGGCACCTGGGTGGCTCAGTGGGTTAAAGCCTCTGCCTTCAGCTCAGGTCATGGTCCCAGAGTCCTGGGATCGAGCCCCACATCGGGCTCTCTGCTCGCAGGGAGCCTGCTTTCCTCTCTCTCTCTGCCTGCCTCCGCCTCCTTGTGATCTCTGTCTGTCAAGTAAATAAAATAAAATCTTTAAAGAAAAAAAAAAAGAAAGAAAACATCAGATCCCAACTGAGGGGCGGTTTATAACACAGCTGCCCAGCACCCCACAAAACTCAGCAGACACGAGACTGAGAAACTGCCACCGCCCAGAGAAGCCCAAGGAGATATGGCAACTAGGGGCGATGTGGTACGCTGGATGGGGCCCGGAGCAGAAGGACATCAGGGAAGAGCTAAGGGGATGTGAATAAAGGAAGGACTTGCATTTAAAATAACATGTCTCTATTGGTTCACCCACTGTGCCCAGAGTACTCTGCTGACGTGTGATGTTAACGACAGGGGAACTGGGTGTCGGGTATCTGGGAACTCTGTGGACTACACAACGGTTCTGTCAATCAATCCAAAACTATTTGAAACTAAAAGTTTATTTAAGAAAAAATGGAGAGATGCAAGACTATCTTTTCATGCAGTGACATCCCTGGTGGGCGGAAAACCACATCACCAGGAGCATAGCGACCCCAAGCAGAGGCCGCGGCCTTCCTGCAGGGTGAGTTGACCTGTGCGTTTCAGCACTTGGAGCTGACACATCTACTGAAACCGGCTGGCCCTTCCACTGTTCTGACCACGCCTTCGGGAGCTCAGCATCGGCTTCAGCACCCCCGAGATGGCGGACGGAACCTTCAAATAAACACCATTGCACGCAGAGTGCCGCGGATCTCTGGTTCTACCATCTTCCTCACTGAACTCTTCGAGGGAACAGGACAAAGACTTCTTCCACTGTGGGGCCTAGAGAAAACTGACGACCGCCAATGCCAGTATCGCTGCTGTACCTGTGATCGTCCTGATGAGCTCTACAGGCCTCCATTTCCTTGAGTAGAAGATGGGAACGGCTCCCACACTGTCTGCTGCCAGGGTTATGGCTGGGCAACAGAGGGTGATGGATGTAAGGCACACTTGCACACTTGGGGGCTCAGGAAGCATGGAACATGGGGAGACGTCCCGTGGCACGGCTGGTCACAATTATGACAGGAGCCATTCATCCAGTTCCTGCGGTGTGTGGCCTGGCTGCACGAGCAGCAGGTACTACTGCCCAGGCTCTCTTTTCCAGAGCTGATTCAGGGGGTCTTGCTTGTTTATCAGGTGACATTTGAGGAGAGAGATACCCATGCACGACCAGCTTCCCCTCTTACGCTAAGAGACACGCTCACAAAATAATTTAAGGTCTCGCTGCGTCACAAATCCCTGAAAGCACAAGCACTTTTAGGTTGGCAGATTTCTGCCTTCCTGCCTATCTTGGTCCAGCGGGCTAACGCGGGCATGACCCTTGAAAGACCATGCTTTGTCCATCGTGGGGTCACCCAGACTTCAAGACCCAGCTCCCTGGTCTGGGCTCTCCTTGAAAGATGCCAGCCTCGGCCAGGATCAAGTTCTCTGCTCTCCTGCCTCCTGGCTTAAGACTTGTTCTTTTTCTTCGTGTCTTCACAAATTAAAGCATTAGCCCTCAAGGGGAACATCACTGTCACTGTCAAACAGTGGCGGCCAAACTCCCTTTGTTCCAATTACAGCGACAACAGCCGGAGGAAGCACAGCTCTCCGTGAATAAAGAAATTAGTTTCCCCAGCAGCTCCTCGACCATTCTGGCCTGCCCCCTGCAGGCTCTGATGAAGGTCCAACTGTGAGGCTTCATTTGTAAGCTCGATAATGTGCTAATTCACTTTTCTACTGTAAAAAATCAGGAACAGCTGGATTTTCAAATTTCCATTTGCAGAGAATTCAGACCCTATGTAGCTCTTGTTCCATTACCGTTTTTGGTCACAGAGGGGCACTCCACAGTTGCTTTTGTGTTTGAATCCAGAAATCAATAGCCTTCCTTACACACAGCAATGGCTTATAAAACCATCTCCTCTTGACATGATGGGTGCTCCCATGTCTCTCTTAATAATTCTTTACAGCCCCTAGTACTGGGCCTCACACATAAGGATGTCGATACACAGATGGCGGATTTCATATGGCCGTGCTACCCAGGAACGTGTCCCCGGCCATCGCCTGAAACTGGGAACCAAGGTGGGCTACTTCCCTATTAATGAAAACACCAAACCAAATCTAAAACAAAATCAAAGTGAAACATACATTGCATCTTTAGCTTCTGAAGTGGACTGCAATCTAATTAATTACATGTACGCTTATTAAACCAGAAACAGGGAGCTACTTTTCACCAAAGAAATGAAAAGCAGGGATGCCTGGGTTAAGCGTCTGCCTTCAGCTCAGGTCATGGTCCCAAAGTCCTGGGATCGAGTCCCCCATTGAGCTCCTTGCTCAGTAGGGAGACTGTTTCTCCATCTGCCTGCTGTTCCCCCTGCTTGTGCTCTCTCTCTGATAAATAAAATCTTAAAAAAAAAAATGAAATGAAATGAAAAGCAGCCTGTATTTCCAGCTATCTGCATGTACAAATTATCTGCTGAGTTAGAACCTTTGTCTTTCAACTGTGGGTGTTCATCTTCACTTTAAATATCTTTAAATAACCTTGTTAGGTAGGGATTAGAGTTTCTGTAATTAAGAGGATATATTTTGTGATCTTAGAGACAAAGGGCTTTACCGGGAAAACTATCGCATCCTGAGTATACTGGGGTTATTCTCATTATAAAAGGACCCTGCTTTTTAAAAGGGGAATCATATCTAAAGTGTTTAAATATTTCTGTTAAAGCATGCATTCATTTCAACTAGTTGTTAACAACTGCCTAGTTTGGTAGAGCAGTGCTGTGAGGGACAGGGAGAGATCAAGACCCCTTCCCTGTCTTCATGCATTTCAAAGTCCAGGAAGAACGTATACAGATAAAGACACCCTCAGACAGTGCACACAAATAGAGGTTTGAACAGGTGGGGGAGAAGAGCTCGGGAGGGCTTGGCCACCTGCCCGGGACAGGTAGCCTCTGAGCTGAGATGGGACCTGGGGCAGCCCCAGCAGGGCAGCCATTGCACATAAGAAGCAGAATGAGCAAAGGCACAAGGCTGGAACGCTGACCTGTGCTGAAATGACAGGGACCCACCCAGCTGAGCTAGAGGACAAAAACCGCGCATGAAGAGCAGAGACCAGCCTGGAATGGCACGGAGTGCCAACGCAAAGAATGGAAACTTTGGCCTCTGAGAATGAAGGGGCTCCTGGCATGTATGGAGCAAGGAAGGAGCATGATCACAGCCACTCTGGGGCAAGAGCTCTGCCACTATGCTTAATGGATGGACTGGGCAGGTGAGAGATGGACACCAGGTGACAAGTCCCAAAACCCTAAAGAGGGGGTTCCAGAAGAATAAGGATGTCCCGAATCTCTGCCATGAATGATCATTCAGAATTGGTGCTCAGATATCCTGGAGTTCACACTCGAAGCCAGGGAGTCAACAGGACTCAGTGTGGGAAAAGGAGGATTACCCCAACTTGTCCAGGAAGACAGCTCAGGTAAAAGGCGGTACCTAGCGTTGCATCCGTCCTGTCTTCTCTCCCCAGACTTGAGGCCAGGAACTCTAAGTCATGCCCAAACCTCTAATGCCTACTCTGTAGTAAGAATGGAATAATGAGGGGGGCCCGGGTGGCTCAGTCGGCTGAGTGCCTGACTCTTGACTTTGGCTCAAGTCGTGATCTCATGGGTCCTGGGACCCAGCCTGGCTCTGTGCTCAAGGCAGAAACTGAGGATTCTCTCCCTCCTCCTTGGCCCCTCCCCTCACTCACATGCTCGCTCTCTAAAATAAATAAATAAATCTTATAAAAAAAGAACAGAATAATGAGAATATTATGAGCTGTCATCTTTAGAGAGCAGCAGGCTAAAAGCCTTTGTATAATTATCTCACTTAACTCTATCCAGAATCTACAAAGTCGGCATCAGAAGCTTCATTCTATAGATGAAGAAACTCTAGCTCCCAGCAGGCTGACACTTGTAAATATCTGTTAAATTAACTCATCATTCATAAGCAAAATGGTCACTTAAGGACACATCAACAAAAACCATTGTATTTTCCATTATTAGCAGATACTAGGTATTTATATATATTTAGCAGATATTTTCTAAATTAATTTACTTTTTCTAGGTTTACTGAGATACAACTGACAAACCAAAACTATATGCCTTCCAGGCGTGGAATGTGATGTTTTATCATACATTGTGAAATGACCACCGCAACCAAGTCAATTAACATTTTCACCACCTTGAACAATTTACCTTTTTTATGGGTGACGAGAACACTCCAGATCTATACTCTTCGCAAATTTCAAGTACACACTAGAGTATTATTAACTAGAGTCACCATGCTAAGTAGCTGAGACTTTGCACTCTTTGATCAAAGTCTCCCCCTTTCCCTCGCCCCACCCCCATCCCCTGGCAACCATCATTCTACCCCCAGCTTTTTCATTAAGTTTATTTGATACACACAACTGATACTATGTGGCCTTTCTCTTCCCATGATGAAGTGTTTCTTTACCTCTGCCTCTAAAACTGTCCCTTTAAACTTAATTAAAATTTAAATGAAACATCAAATTTGGTTTCTCAATAAAGCCAGCCCCAGCTCCTGTGGTCAGGAGACAGCGGCTGCTGAGTCAGGGCGGTGAGGGAACGTCTTCACTACTGCAGAGTTCTTTTGGATGGCACCCTTCTATAATCGCAGAGGATTTCCTGGGAGGAATGCTTCCCCAAGTGGAGAGTCGCTGCCTGGCCAGACAGAGCCTCCCGCCTGAAGATCCCTCCACGCCCCACCCCAGTTATGCATTTCAGCAAATATAGAGCATCTGCTCTATATTAGGTCTCGTACTCATTACGTGCGGGGGACACAAAGCAAAGTCAAACTTGCTCTGAAGGGGTTTACAGCCTAGCAGAGGAAGAGGAAATATTTAGTTATAATTAGATGCTGTCATATTTGCAGCACATAGAACAAAACATTGATCTGCAAACATAGCATCCGCATACATAGCCTGGGAAACTACCTCAGTAGAAGGACCAAATGGTGATGTATTCCTTGGACAGAATTCCACAGGAGTTTAAGTGATCAAGCCAGAACCAGAGATGTCAACATGGACACATCATAAAAGCAAAATATTGAGGGAGAAATTAAAATGCAGAATAGTATTTACACTGTGATACATGAAAATTAAAGATAAAGAACAGCGGTTTATGTTGTTTATAGATACACATATCTCTGTATTTTTGTTTTAAGTAGGCGCCACACCTGGTGTGGAACCCAGTGCAGGGTCTGAACTTGCGACCCTGAGATCAAGACCTGCACGGACATCAATAGTTAGATGCTCAACGGAGTCACCCAGGTGCCCCAAGGTTTCAGGGGGGTTTTCGTTTGTTTGTTTTATATTAAAAACAGACTTGGAGCAAATATGAACATGTTAGCAATTATTCACTCTAGGACTACTGTATTTTACAAAATAAAGGGGGGTGGTGGAGGATGATAACAGCCTCCGAGTCAGAGAGGAAGAAGTAGCACACCATGGAGGGGGAAGGACCTTGTGGGGCATGAGGATGAGGAAAGGCGTGAAATGGAGGGGCCGCCAGAGAGAAGTCAGGCCAGGCAAGTCGTAAGGGAACAAGGAGTGGGAGCAATGACGGGCAGCACGTGAGGGAAAATGCACGCAGTGCAGTTGGGCCAGAAGCAAAGTGAAAAGGCAGGTGTGGTGAAAGGTCCTGCAGAGGGGGTCAGGAGCCGGGTCTGGGGATCTTCCATGCTGCCCTAAACCTCTGCTCCTTCACCCGATGGGCAATGGGGAGCTACTGAAGCACTGCAGGCCGCGGGAGAGCAGGGCCGTTCCATCAAAGAGCTTGAAGACTGTCAGCGCGGGCTCTAGAAAGACTGCGGCGACCGCACCCCTCTGCCTTTCCTGCCGTGGTCACACAAGGCAGAGTCCGGCAGCTGGGAAATCGGGGACTGGGCGCCAGATGAGGCAAGGAAAACAAAGCTGAGTGTGAGTGGGGAAGGTGCCCCGAGGATTCTTCAAGGTTCCACTCCAATGTCACTGCCGAGCTGCCCCTGGAACTGACCTCCAGACAGACCTGCGTCTCAGCTCCCAATCCGCCCTTCACTCCACTCTGTGACAGTGCCGGAAGGAATTTAGGGAAGCATGCTCTGCTGCCGTGAGCACAAGGGTCCGCTTTCCCAGCACTGGGGGCCGAGACCCCAGAGGAAGAAGGGACCTGTCTCCCTGACTCCAGGGTCACACGCAATTATGAAAATGTACCTGGTTCCCTGGAGGAACCCTCAAGGCCTCCCTTGGAATAGAAATCGCTGGGACCTAAGTAACCGAACAGGAGTGTTGGTCTCACCAACACTGTGCCCAACATTCCTAGAGCATTTTATGTTTAGATGGTACATGTACAGTCTTCAAGTTTCATTTAAAAACAAACATACCCTAAAGGCCCAAAGATTAGGGAATACTCGTGACCAGGAGGAGCAGAGCCACAACAATGAAGGCCGTGGAGCCCAGACTCACAAGCTGGGCCTGCGGGCTCGCCCACACAGTAAACCCCCTGCCATCAGTCACCAGCCTTTTGATTCCTGGCAAATTTCTTAACCAATTCCATCTGGTTTCGTCCCCTCATTAAAACGCAATAAGATTACCTGCTTGCTGTAGCTACGAGAGAATACAAATTAGTGCCACTCAGTACAGAGCCGGGGCCTCTCTCAGGTCCCCAGTGATGACTGGCCATTATTAATTACTGCAGACTAAAAGGTCCTCAGAAAAAAACCCAATGTGCACATGAAAATAATTCAGGAGGCTAAGCTGCTCCCCACATGAGCACATAAATGCATTGTGCTGGCACACACTGGCGAGGGAACGTTCTGGCAATCAGCATAGTATACCAGGGAGGCCACAAATTGCCCCATGTCCTTATCTTCCCGAGGGGCTCACCTAGCTCAGCTGTCCTCAGCTGAACTGCCCACCCTTCCACGTTCGCACGATATTGGCTGAGCACAGGAATAGCGTGTGCGTATGTGCATACACATGGCTCATACAATGTGCCATCTGCTCAAAGGCGACAGTAAAGTACCCACAGGTGAGGACGAGTCAGTTTTGTTCCGCTGCAAATCCTGAGCAGGCCTTCAGCACAGAGACAGGGAAGGCCTCATTTGCCTCCTGCTTCTCTCAGCTACGCGGTTCCTAAAGGGCCCAGGAAGACCTGGTAGGACACCGTGCAGTGGGGTCAGGAAGGGGGTACTGAGAGATGGCGGGCGCCGGGTCCAGCAGAGGCCGGGCCTCATCTGGCTGTGTGGACCGCCCTGCTCCCCACTGGGGCAGACGCGCCGCACGGAGCATGCCCCCTGCAGGACTTGGGGACCTGACGCTGGGGATGTGCAGGCACACCCGCTATCACACACGTGCCTTGTTTGGGGCTAAGCAGGGACTGTCACGGGCCCCTCTGCTGCGGACACCCTGACACAGCCCAAAGGAAAGCCCAGGCACCGGGAAGTATTTGGAAACAGCTCGGATGGTCACCACCCAGGTGACTCTATCGCAGACCAGAGCAGCTTTTCCCACAAAGACCAGTGGTCAGTCCCCACACAGTGGACGCTCCAGGCACAGCCGGGTGTTCATTTAAATGGGAGGATGCTCCCGTGCACACGCAGGGGACATGGCAACTACGTGTGGGTCCACCCCTCTCAGTAGGGCCCCCACCTCCCATCCACACAGTGGTCAGTCCCTCCCACAGGTACCACCACCAGCTTCCCACCTCCTGACCCTCCCTCTCCCTCCAGCTCCCCTTCCCATCCCCCTCTGCTCTCACTCAGAAACGCCTTTCTTGCAAACTTCTGTATCTCCACACCTGGCTCCGTCCCGTGGAAAAAGGCACACGTGGCTACGTTTCAGATATATTCTTAGTACTGAGTTCTAGACTGTTGTTCATCCATTGATGACACAATGACGATGATGATGGTGATGATGGCAGCTACTGTTTCTTGGACATTTGTGGTGTGGTTGGTGCCCTGCTGTACATTTTACGCACTGTCTAGCCCTCCCAGTGACTCTATGAGGTAGAACATTCTACTTTTACAAACATGACATCTGGAGTTCATACATGGTAAGAAATCTGCACAGGAACACACAACTAGAGGGGTGCCTGGATGGCTCAGTTGGTTAAGCATCTGCCTTTGGCTCAGGTCATTGATCCCAGGGTCCCGGGATCGAGTCCTGCATGTGGGAAGTCTGCTTCTCTCTCTGCCTGCTGCTCCCCCTGCTTGTGCGCTCTCTCTGTCAAATAAATAAATAAAATCTTAAGAACACATACACACAAGCACACACAAAAACACAAACAAAACATACAAAAGGTTCAGAACTCAAACCAAGGCAAGCTGTCTCCGGAGCCTGTGCTCTGCCCACAGGTGATGATGTTCTTTTAAATTTGGGGGGTGGTTGTTATTTTGAAGAGTGAGACAAACCACAGAAATTACCTCTTCGAAGATCTTGCATTTTATTTTTTTAAGATTTTTTATGTATTTATTTGAGAGAGCGGGGAAGGGCAAAAGAAGAGAGACTCTCGAGCAGACTTGGTGCTGAGCACGATCTCTAAACTAATGCAGGGCTCGATCTCTGGATCCTGAGATCACCACCTGAGCCGACACCAAAAACTGGATGCTTCCCCTGAGTCCACCGCCCAGGAGCCCTGAAAATCCTCCATTGTAAAGATGAGGAAACTGAGGTCGAGGGAGCTGTTTTCCAAAAGTTGCATGGTGGGCAGTGACTGACCGGGTTCTAAGCTGGTCACTGAATTCCCAGGAAGTACGTTCTGTCACAAAGTCTCTGCAGACACAGCGTTTCACTATGTGGTTAGAGGAGGACAAAGACCGCTGCAGGGGACCGATGGCGGACCAGGCTCCTTACCAAGCAGGAATCAGGCCGCGAGCCTCAGCTCCAGACCACAGCGCACGCAGTGCCCAGCAGTTTCGGCAAACGGGCCGTATGCTTCCACGGGAGGACGATCAAACACAGCACATTCTGCTGTGCTTACAGGGCAGTGGACGAGGGCCTGTGGTTAAAAGCCTGCACTCCAGACTTACATCAGTTTAGTTATAAATTCCTGCTCTTATCTCTCAGCTCTGCCACCTTGGCTAACGTTCTTCCATCCTCAGTTTTCTCATCTGTAAAATGGGGACAAGGCATGCCTCGAGGCGCTTTTTATGCAGTTCCAAAGATGATGCACTTAGCACCACTGCGGTCCGCAGGAAGGGCTCATAAAAGTTTGCCTATGGCTACTTTCACTGGTTTTACTCCTCACTTTTCCGCTGGCCTGTCTCCACGCAGCACGGTGGGCACGTGCCCCTTAATTCCGCTTCTCAGACGTCCCGGTGACAATTAAATACCCTTCCCCCACGCCATACAGAAGCACAATTACTTTATATTTGTCCCTCTGGTAACCAGGCAACTGACAGTCTTTTCACACAATGAAAACGCTCCAAATGCTTCACTCTGATTCATTTTAGCAGGCGGCAGGTCAGGCAAGCTGAGTCATTTGTACTTCCTGAGACGCGCAATTAGGGACCTTGGTTTTAGCAGAATCACTCATCGTTCCCCAGGTATCAGGCGAAGCTGAGAACAGACACAGAAGCCGCAGCGCAGAAGAACCCCACGCGGACTCGGGCAGAGCTTTTTCAGGGAGGTGGGGCGTGGCCAACTGCTGAGCTCTGGTCTCAAGTGCCCCCACCGAGCCATGCAATCTGACACAGGTCATTTAATGGCCTGGGTCTCCCTTTGCTCGTCTGTAGAGAATGTCTCCAAGGGCCTCTTAGCTCTCAATCTAATTAAGGAGGAAGAGCTACTTACACAGGAAAAACCCATTACACAGCGTCTTTCCGACTTAAGAGATTTTTGTTCAAACTGTTACAGAGACCTATGACTTCAGCTGTGGTTTCCAGACAAGTTCCTCACAAGGGTAAAGACAGAAGATCTTCAAATTCAACACATGTAGTCCTTTTCCAAGGTTGAGGCTGCTCTCAGCCACTGGCCCAGAAAGACCGTTCAAGCCCTGCTTCGCTGAGTTTGGTGATCAGTTGTAGCCTTTGGTCTTTTTCTTTCCTTTGGAGTTAGCTGCAGACTCTCCTGAGCTAAGAACTCCCCATGTGAAGAGGGAAGGAAGGGCACAGGCATGTCATGTACGTGGCGATGACAGTGGCCTAGCCTCTGTGGCACGGACAGTGTGGATTGGAAGGTCCTAGCTCTTGGGGTTTCCCTTCTCCCCTCACCTGTCTGCTCTCCCTTGCCCCCAGATCCCTGCTAGATGCCCTGGGTTCTTAGATGCTCCTAGAATCCAGGCCCCGCAGTGTGTCCACCCAGCCAAACTCTCGTGAGAAGAGCTGCATAACCCGCCTGCTAGACAGGGGCTCCCCCTGCAACTTCAAATACTATTTACTGACTGTCTCTACTCAGTGTGATGGGGCAAGTTATCTCCAGGGAAGCAGTGGAGGAGGGTCCCTCCTGCCCCCGCCCACAGACCGGTCCTTTTCACACTCCTGCCCTAGGAGCACCCTGGCCTCCTGGGTCGCTCACTGGCTTTGTGGGTCATGTGTCCACTCCTGTTCTCCAACCAACTTGAGAGTCTTTAGTTTATTGTCTGCAACGCTCCTCGTCCTCACCAGTACGGTGAAAGCTCTAGCAATTAGCCATTTTTCTTGGTAATACTGGGTTAATAACAGATTTACATTCTTATTTTATTTTATTTTATTTTAGGATTTTATTTATTTATTTGTTAGAGAGAGAGCACGAACACAGGCAGACAGAGTGGTAGGCAGAGGCAGAGGGAGAAGCAGGCTCCCCGCTGAGCAAGGAGCCCGATGTGGGACTCAATCCCAGGACGCTGGGATCATGACCTGAGCCGAAGGCAGCCGCTTAACCAACTGAGCCACCCAGGCATCCCTACATTCTTATTTTATTCAACTTGTTTCCAAAAACAGGATTTGAGATTTTTCATAAAGTTATGTAGTAGTAGTAATTTAAATTAAGTAGAAAAGGGAATTAGGGCAAAGAAAATATGATCGTTTTTTAAGTAGGTGCAGGTGAAGTTTAGGCCTATAGATACAGGCTAAAGGTTTCAGAAGGGTTGTAAAATATGGACTACAGTAACTGCTGAGCTTCCCGATGGCCAGAGCAAAGAAGAAAATGTAATTAGTAAAAAGATTTTGCAGAGTCTATAAGTAAAAAACAAATCAGCACAACTTTTCCTTGCTGATATTCCGCACACGCGGGAGCTGAATGATGAGGCAAAGCCCAGAGCTGGCCGACAGGACAGAGCAACAGAGAAAATAAGGAGAAACTGAACACTCTGGATCAGAGATTGGCAGCCAGATTCCAACTCTTAAGGTCACTACAGTGGTTCCTCGGAGAAGGATTCCAAGGCCATGAAAAGGTTCTGGCTCGCTTACCAACACAAGCGCAGGGGGAAAAGCGGGACTCAGTCTAATGTCTGTCTCTTAAGGAGACCCCCATCATTTAACACACCTCAGCTTCTGATAAAGGCGGGCCGCCAGAGCATTTAAGATGTTCACTTTGCCAAGGACCTGGAAAATACCACACATGGGCGGGTCCGCCTGCTGTTGTGTCATCATCATCACTCCTGACATCATCACCATTTTGTAGCCATTAATAGATCAGGTGCTGAGCAATTACTAGTTTCCAGGCACTTAATCATAGGTACTTTAATATACTGTGTATACACTGGGCTGAAGAAACAGAAAATCAGATGTTAATGTGCCCACAATCACACTGCTGGTAAGTAACAGAGCTGAGCTTTGAATGGATGTCGGTCTCCTCCAAATTCTTAACTTTTAATTTAATATTAGTTTTTTACTTATTTTACATACCCCCACGACTAAAACCAAAATTTGAGTACAGATTCCCAGGATCTACTGAGACTTTTAAAAATAAATTATATATATTAATATTATCATATCCAATATAAAACTGCTAAACATATATATTTTAAAGAATGAGCAAGCTAAAGATGAAATAAATAGTATTCAATTTTTTACTTCATTTATTACCAGTATAATCTTTTGCTGTTACTAATATTGTGAACAAAATATCATGACTTTTTAAAAATCCTGCTTCACTACTTTATGACACAGTGATCCAAGATCTGTCTATAAATTAAGTTTACTTGGATATTTTGACACTGGTGACTGTTAATATATACACATATATGGTGATAAAAATGTTGGTGTGTCTTTGTTCTCATTAAATAATGGTATTTATTTTTCAGTTTCATTCACAAGTCAGGAAAAGATGACTTGTAATCCAGGTATCAAATTTCCATTTTTCTTGGATTCAGTTACAAATTAGTCAAAAGGTAAGATTTCTTTTTTTTTTTATATGTTTCACACATGGGTTCAAAGCCTACTGCAACTCTTCATTTGCAATATCTTTAAACTGGTTGGAGGATTTGTTTTGAAGTTTTAAGTATATAGGTAAGAGTTTAATATGTGATGTTGTATTCAATGAAACGTGTAACATTTCAAAACAGTCTCAAAATGCCCATCCATAGATAAGTGGTTCTTTTAAAATATACTATTTTCTCATTGTTAAAACATCACCTTTGCCTTAGACTGTGTTTGTTTGCAATATTTGCTTGGTATCACATTCCAATAGCCCTCGTTGTAACAGAGAGGACCACAATTTATACCGTTTGCCTTTTGTAAAAGGAAAACATGAACGTCTAACATCCTTAGATGCAATAACATGGCTAAGCACTGCGTCATTAAAAAAGAAAAAAAAACCAAACAGAATCTCAGGATGAAGAGACGATTTTCATGCAACTTTTCTACTTCGCTATGAACTACAATAAATATACTATTTGTCTTTTTTTTTTTCTTTAACAAAACTAGCCAGGTAGCACTATCAAAGGCCAACATATTTTAGCATTCCAAAGGAGAACGAAGGAGGCCCCACAGTCTGCCCTGCCATGTTGTGGGACTCCTCTGTCCTCCTCCCTATCAGGAAGCCCGTGCACCTTGCCTAACCCATGACCATCTAGACAAATGTATCGAACCAGTATCAAGTGTTAATTTTATAATACTAACAGCAAAGGCTAAGTTATTTTTATTTTTTAGATTAAAAATATAAATGGAAATTCTCCTACTCACCTCAATTTCTCTGCAAATCTCACTGAAATAGTAAAGGGGAAACAAGTGAAGCTCCATAAGGACAGAGAGAATAGGAGAGAAAATCTATAATAGTCAGGTGGTGTCCATTTAATTTTACTTAATTTTTTAAAAGTTTTTATTTATATTCCAGTTACTTAACAATGTAATATTAGATTCAAGTATACAATTTAGTGATTCAATACTTACATACAGGACCTAGTGCTCAGCACAAGTGTCCTCCTTAATCCCCATCACGTATTTCACCCATCCCCCACTCCTCTCCCCTCTGGTGACCATCAGTTTGTCTTGGTTTGATTCTCTCTTTTACTCCCTATGCTCATTTGTTTTGTTTCTTAAATTCCACATATGAGTGACATTATGTGGTATTTGTCTTTCTCTGACTGATTTATTTCGCTGAGCATAATACTTTCTAGTGCTGTCCATATCACTACAAATGAGATTTCATTCTTTTTTATGGCCGAGTAATATTCCAGTGCACACATATGTGTGTGTGTGTGTGTGTGTGTGTGTGTGTAGACAGATATCCCCCATCTTCTCTGTGCACTCATTGAGAATGAGATGTCCATACAATTTTAGAAGCAGAAAAGCAGATGACAAATAGCAATGGACTGAGCAGACCAAACAAAGCTGAATATTTGCCTGTGACGGAGGAGGGAAAGAAAGAGTGTAAGCCAGGAGGCAAGTCATTTTGAGTGACAGGACCACTGAAGAGCTCAGTCATTATTAGCACCAGGTACTTCTGGAGGCAGGGGTGTAAGTGGGGTAGAAAATAGGGAACTGGCAGAAAGTCTGTAGAAGAAGCAGTTAGGCCTGGACCCTTGTGTGGCCAAGGCAAGATCTCTGGGAAACAAGAACCTCTGGAATAGGCTGCTCAACTGAAGGTGAGGAGAAGTTTACGAATCTAGTGTAAGACCCTGCTCAGGCACCTTTCCCACTCGTTTATCACAAAAGTAGCAGCCACATCCACATTTTTCAGGCAGTGAACTGGATGACTGCTTTCTGGAGAAACTGACCCAAACCAGAGAAAGCATTCCCAGTTACTAATGATCCTGGAGTCCTTCATGAAACCACCTGATTCCTAGCCAGCAGCCCTGGACTGGAGTTCATCTTTTAAGAAATACTACTCATGCCCTTGGACCTTCCACATGGCCTTGTTTTGTGCCTCTGTCTTAAGTATGAATGAACAGCAAACATCAGTCATTAGAGTAAAAATTCTAACATTAAAGACAGCAAGCACAGCAAGCCAACAAAGGACAGACTCTGGAAGAAAAAGAATCAGTGCAGGAAACAGAGGAAAACTTTAGAGCGACTTCTATAATTAATAAACATGCAAGACTGAGAGATGGGAAGAAACTGAAAACAGTATAAAAGAGCTCTTTAAAGTGAAAATATAAGGAAGAAAGAAATCAACGGAGGAGGTGAAATATTAATTTTGAAGAACTCCCCCTGAAAGACAGACATCTGGAAAATAAGACATAAAATGTAAGAGGATTCTAAGAACAATCCAGGAAATCCCACATCTGAGTGATAGGTGTCCCAAATGGGCGGGAGGAGGGGGGGGGAGGAAAATTGAGGGGGAAGAAATTATCAAAGAAATAGTTTAAAATATTTTCCCAAATCTGAAAGAAAAGGAGTTTTTAGATGAAAAGATTCCACCAGGTGGCCAGTAAAAATAATTTTAAAAGTCTTACAACCAAGTTATATTACTGTAATGTGTCAAAATATCAGAGACAAAAGTAATATCCTAAAAGCTTCCAGAAAGAAAAGATAGCTCAACGTCGAAAGATGGGGTAGGAGGTCAGACCAGCTTTAGACTTCTCAACAGCAACACTGTGATCCACCAAGAATACAATGGAGAAATGCCTTCAAAATTCAGAGAAAATGGTTTCCTACCTAGGATTCCATACTTAGCAAATCTTTCCATCAAGAAGAGATTCAGAAAAAGACACTTTCCTACCTACAAGCTCACAACAACTGTACCAATCTTACCTGACTTCTCAAGAAGCTACTGCAGGAGGTGGTTCAGCAGAAGAGGGAAGAAGACAAAGAAAGAAAGGTGAGATCAGGAGGCAGAAGAGAACTACTGGGATGGTGATGACGATGAGGACAACCCCAGAGGCCCCGAGAGTAATCCATCCACACTGGAGCATGGCAGAGGACTCTGGGAGGCAAGTCTCCAGTTAAACAAGTAGGTTACTTTGATGTTGGAACCTGTCAAGGGGACATTTCTCTCCTCTGGTGGAGAGTATGGGCTCAGTCAGTAATACATATATAAAAACGAAGCAGCTGTTAAAAATTGTGCAGTTCTAAAATTCGAGGGGAAAAGGTTACGCAGTAAAGGAAACACACCCACAGCTCACAGGACAACTTGGCCACATACGTGTAAGAGCCAAACTCGTATGAAGTCTACATATTAATGGAATATCTGGAGAACACGGAGAGCAGAGTAGAGCTAAATCCTTATTTTCTGTACTTGGAAATCACTCATTTTAAAGACTGCAAAAAATATTCCAAGTGGAAGTAATTAACCAGAAAAAAAGGATGGAGGGCGGCAACCTCTCAAAGGAGGAAACTGGAGTGGAGGGAATGTGGGGATAAGGTTATAAGCTTCCAACAATGATTTGAATTGTTTAAAAGCTACATGTATTCTTTAGGTAAAAAGACAAACTGCACCTCAAGAAACACAAAAAGAATATTCAGGACAGGATGAGAAAAGAAAAGCTAACATGTTCTGTACATTTATCGTGTTTGAAGCACTTTTTGTGTATTAACTCCTTCTCTGCCCCCCAAAGCCCTAGGAGGGAATAAGCACTATTATTCTACTGCCCACTGTTCGATCAGGAGAGTGAGGCTTAGAGGTCTCGAGCAGCTGGCCAAGGCTGCAGTTAGGAAGTTAGGAAGCAGGGACAACAGAATTTTCACCTGCAGGCCTGACTCTGGACCTTGCGTTTTTCACCACCCTGCTATCCCGAGAAGGAAGGTGTTTAAAAGGCATGCCAGGAACATTTTGTCTGATTAAAAGTCTATCCATCTCTGCATCAAGTTTCTGCAGGCAGGACCAAGAAAGAGTCTTCTCAGAGAACAGTCCTGGGTCTGCACCCACACAAAGACTGTTGGGCAGCTGTGTTTGCAACATGCTCTGCCCTATACTTTTAGGCATGATTTTAGCAGAGAGAATTATCTAGCATGGCCATTTAAAAAGTCTCAATAAATCCCCCCCGCAAGAATGCCTAAAAAAGGCAGACTGCTGAAAACAGACCCTCATTCATTTACACAATGTAGCAACGACTGTAGTAAGATGTGGAGAAGAAAGGACTGTGTGGGTCTCAAGAGGGTCCAAGAATCAAAGTGCCTGGTCACAAAAGGATTGCACATCCATGCAAAAATTATGAAAATTAAGACTTAAGCCAATCTTCCAGAAGCAGTTGATAAGAGTCCTCTAGTATAGGGGTGCCTGGGTGGCTCAGTGGGTTGAGCCGCTGCCTTCGGCTCAGGTCATGATCTCAGGGTCCTGGAATCCAGTCCCGCATCGGGCTCTCTGCTCAGCGGGGAACCTGCTTCCCTCTCTCTCTCTCTCTCTCTCTCTGCCTGCCTCTCTGCCTACTTGTGATCTCTGTCAAATAAATAAACAAAATCTTTAAAAAAAAAAAAAGAGTCCTCCAGTATATATTCAGTCACTGTAGGACATCAGACAGAAGAAAAAAGTGATTGCATAATGTATGCAGCACTCACATTACAGAAAAATCCCCATGGTGCACCGAAGTCTTGCCTGGCCAGTTGATTTTTCTCCTTAAGCCATACTGTGTGCTGTTTGGTTAAGTGCTGTTATTTCTGGCAGACAAGGCTCATCTGGAATCACAAGACATGATGTCCTATGTCACTGAGGGTCTTACTGATTTCCTAGGAAGGGAGCCTTGATGAATTCAGTGACTGCCTCCTCCCCTTCTAGTGCCATTGAGTTGGCCTCACACCAGGAGCACTGGCATCATTAATAGTTTTTCATGTGGCGTTTTACACTCTTCAAAATATGTGTTGTTCTTTCTGGGTCCTGGCCCGAATCTGCAGAGGGGTGGCAGTGACACAGATAGGGCTGTCCATGGTGTGGTGAGCTCAGGGGCCAAGAGAGAAGAGTGAGTCACGTAGCTTTCTGAATCCTCGTCATCACGAAAAACCACAACACATCACCACCACCGAGCACCATGAACCTGACGTTGATTTCATTTCCTTTGCTAACAGTACAGAGGGGTAAGCAGCCTGAGCAAAGGCCAAGGAGGGATGGGAGGAGGAACCAGAGAGGAGCAAGTCAAATGTCTTGAGCCTGGTCACCCTATTTCCTGAACTGTCTGTCACAGTCATGGTTATGCTGTGAACTGGTGTCAGGCCATGAGTGGCCTTGGTTCAGTTCATGAAGCAGTGTTTCCAAATCTAAAGGAAACCCACACATGTTTAGATAGGCCACCTCCTGGGACTCTTATTTGCTCCTAAAATTTCAATTGAGAGAAATGAGCCCTATTTATTGCCTATTATGATGAAGAAACCAGTGGGGGTTTTCGCTTTCATCTGAAACTATGTATATTACGTGCGGACTCTCTTCATTTCTGTTGATGAAGCAGTTTCTGAAGGAGCTGGTTGGTGAGGATTGCTAGCAAGGGAAGTACACAGCCAGCAACCTTGGCTGTTGTACATAAATTAAGAGGCAGGAAAGAGGACACACTGGGAGCAATTCTATGAAAGAAGCAATAAATGTTAAGAAATCGAGTGTATTGAAATCAAAGTCTTACAAATTTGTATTCTGGAAGCTTACTACATTTCTATGAAGGTAACTAAGCAAACAGAATGTAGATATTTTGTGAAATTACTCAATCTTCAAACATTAAATTTGTATAACGGGTATTATTTATGAATCCAGTTCTGTTCTAAATGAATTTATCACCTCACCCCTGTAATGGGGGTACTTGTTCCCAGGTTCAATCAAGGATCAGGTAATAAAAGGAACGAACAATACTTCTTTTGGGTTGATCACACTCTTGCCAAATTTTTAATCTTAATATAATAAGTTTCGGGACAGCAAAAATTTGAAATGTACTTTATGGTAGCTGAAAAACAGAGATACAGACTGGTGGGGTGAGAGCTGCCCTCAGAGGTGGAGGAACACAGACAGAGCTGTGGTTGCTGTATTGTTCTTGACACAATTCCTCCACAAGGACTAAGAGTCAGCTCCCAGCAGGAGCTGGGAAGATGCAGAGCCTGCTGGAGGGGTGCAGGAACCCCACCCTTACCCCCCTGCTCCTATCAGCTCCTGCTCTTCCAGATCCTGGCTCAGCCCCCAGATTCCCCAGCTCCCAAGATTGACAAAGTCCTGTGCCAAGAAATCTCTAACACTGTGAATAATTGTTAAAGTCTCCCTCCCAACTAGACTATAAGTTCTGTATGGACAGGGACAATGACAACTGTCAGTGCTGAATCCCTGGGTCCTGGGTGTCTTGCATATAGTCAGATCTCAATAAAAATCAATGTGCTATTTGACAAAGGACTCATATCTAGAATATATAAAGAACATTCAAACTAAATAGTTTAAAAAAAATCAAACAATGCAAAGAGAAAATGGACCAAAGAATCAAAAAGACAAGACATAACAAGTGTTGGCGAGGATGTGGGGGAAAAAAGGAGCCTTGTGCACTGTGGCTGGGACTGTAAACAGGGGCAGCCACTCTTGAAAATGGTACGGAGAGTCCTCAAAAAATTAACAATTCCATACAATCCAGTAATTCCACTACTGGGTATTTACCCAAAGAAAATAAAAACACTGGCTTCCAAAAAAGTATGTGCAACCCTACATTCATTGCAGAATTATTTACAATAGCCAAAATATAAGTAACCTAAGTGTCCATTGAAGAATGGACAAAGAAGATGTGCTTTATATATACACAATGGAATATTACTTGGCCACAGAAAAGAATGAAATCTTGCCATCCATGACAAGAGGTTATTATGCCAAGTGAAATAAGTCAGAGAAAGACAAATACCATATTTATATGTCAGATCTACAAAATAAAACGTGTGCACACACACACACACACACACACACACACACACACACCCCAATCAGAAACACCTATAAATACAGGGTACAAACTGGTGGTTGCCAGAGGGGAGAGGGGTAGGGAGAAAAAAATAGGTAAATGGGGTAGGACGAAATAGGTAAATGGTGTTAAGAGGTACAAATTTCCAGTTATAAAACAAGTAAAGTCCCGGGGAGGAAAAGCACAGCACAGGGAATACAGTCAATATTTTAATAACACAACACGGTGACAGATGGTGACAGCACTTACCATGGTAAGCACTGAGTACTATACTGAACCCTCAAATCATGACACTGTACACCTGAAACTAATATAATACTGTATGTCAATTATACTTCAAATTTAAAAAAGGAATATAGCATGTTACTTAAAGGTATAAAATTCCTAAGTCAACATTAACCAATAAGATCTAACATTAGGGAAAGGAAAGAGACACAGAAGAGATGAACACAGACTTCATCAAAGAGGATACATGATTGGCAAATAAACACATGAAAAGATGTTCAACATGGTGTATCATTAGGAAAATGCCAAGTAAAACCATGATGATATGTTACTATGTACCCATCAGAACACAGGAAACCAACTGCAGTGGCCTTGCTAAATGCTGACAAAGATACAAAGAAACAAAGAAGCGGGATCCCTCGTGCACTGCTGTTGAAGGTAAAACAGTGCTGTGCTCTGGAAAACAGCTGGGCAGTGGCTTCAACAACTAAATCCAGCTAAGCAAACTATCACGGGCAGTTACATTTCTGAGTATTCCAGAGAAAAAGAAAAACTGTGTCCATGTAAAAATCTGTGCATGAATGTGCACAGCAGCTTATCATTAACAGCCCCAGACTGAAAATGACCCAAATGTTCTTGAATGGGCAGATGGTCACATGACCGCACTCAGCCACCCACCGAATCCTCACGGTGGGATAAAGGCAGGGGCATGAGATGCACAACAACCTGGGTGCATCTCCGGGGCAGTCTGATGAGGAAAGGAGCTGACCTCAAAAGGTGAGGTACTCTAATTCTATCTGCAGAGCACTCTTGAAATAACAAAATAGCAGAGATGGAGAGGTCAGTGACCACTAGGGGTTAGGGCTGGTGGTGGGGAGCCATTATGACAATGAAGATGTGGCAAGAGGGAGCCTCCGCCCCGCCCCCCCCCACATGAGGGACCAGTCTGTATCTCGACTGTGGTGGTGGTTACACAAATCTACACACATAAAATCCGGTTAGGGTCTGTGGACTGTACCCATGTCCACTTCCTTGGTGTGACATGTCTGACAGACATGATGTGACCAGCAGGGGAAACTGCAGGAAGGGGGTACAGGATCTCAGGTGCTCCTTCTGCACTTTCCTGTCTTTACCTGTTTCAAAAGGAAAAGGTAGAAACAGCCAAGCAGAATGAACATGGGGAGGGAAACTACAGGTTCAGAGGGAAAGCAGCAAACTGGCCTACAAAGAAGGGCCCACAGAGTGGGGCTGATGGGGACCTGGGCCAAGCAGGATTGTTGCAGGGCCATGGCTGGAGAGAAGGACACAGGCATTGTCATCTGAATAAACACACTTCCAAGCGCATGCTGAGTTTGGGCTCAATGGCACAGGCACCAGAAGGCACCTCTGGGTAGCAGTGGTCGGAGCCCAAGTGCTCAGGTCAGAGTAAGATGACCTCACACCTCACTGCATCTCAATTTACATTCAGGGAAAATCTATTAATCCTGGTAATTATTTTTGGCAGAGCATTTCACATTTAGGAGGGCCCTAGGCTGTATGATAAGATATGGACACCCTCAGGGGTGAGCCCCTCATGGTTTTCTGAGCAAACACAAACTCGGAAGCAGGATGAGGGTGAGGACATGAGTGAGACCCTAGGAATGGGGGTCTGGCAGGTCCTCAGGAGCTGACCAGGGACACAACAAGCAGGGGCCACACAAGCCATACTGGAATCAGAAATCCCAGCCCTCTCTTTACTTAAAATTTTCTATTTTATTCCTCATGGATTTTTTGGCATTAATTTTGATTCTTGAAAAGAGTATATTAAAATTTAGCCAATTGTCATTATTTACAGATTATGTATTTGTGAATTTGCATACTGGCTAAAATTGATTTTAACCTCAAATGTGAAGGCTTCATGGGAGTGGCAAAAAATTCCGATCACTGGACACACGCTCCTGGCGGAGGGAGGACCAGGTGACACTGCCTTCTCTTTTCAGCTCTCAAGCATCCTTTTTATGATCTACTTAGTGCCACATTTTTCACTTTTTTTTGTTTGTATGTTTTTTGTTGGTGATACTGCTGCTCAAAATGGTCCCCAAGTGCAGTGCTGAAGTGCTATCTAGTGTTCCCCAAAGCACCAGGCTGCAGTGTGCCTTACGGAGAAGATATCCATGGGAGGTCAGCTTCATTTGGGCATGAGTTCCAGAGCCAATGGCTCTGAATTCAATGTTAGTGAATAAATAGTCCATATTAAGGAGTCTTTAAGCAGAACTGGATGGACCAAACTGTTGTACCGGAGGCTTTCAGGAGCCTATAATTCCCCTAGGAGCAGTGGTTCCCCATTCACTAATCCAGTGTTTGTGGTGACTTAACAGAATATAACTACTAAGAATAATGAGAATTCACTGTATTATTTATCTTGCTTACTGGGTTTTTGGTACACTAGCTGGTGATAGATGTCCATGGCTTGAGTTTTCCAGACCACAGTCTTCTCAAAATATTGGGTATCAACCTATGTGTCCCATCACGTCATTCCACCAGATAAGGCCTTTGACATATGCATTACTATCTCCAGTGACTATATATTAATAAAAGAGAAAAACTGAACACCAAAAACGTAGGAAGAACAAAATCTCAAAATCCAGGAGAGCTCTTCTTCAAAAAGACAGCAATTTTACATTGTTTTAAAGAACAGATTTTTCAAAAATGTTAAATGCATGCAAAATAAAATTTTGATTTTAGAATATTACTTTGCACACTGCTATTTTTCTTATTTTTGCCAATCTAAATCGAGCAACATGATACATATTCTTAAATTTATCTCTAGCCAGATCTAAAAGGAGACAAGATAGCAAACTGTTAAAAATCTCAAATCCTATCCTTGCCTGCTCAAATCCTATCCCTGCCCCTTCCCAGCTCTGTGGGTTTAGGAAGGGGAAACATTAAACTGATGGAAGCTTGACTTTCCTTACGTTCAAAATGGGCAGAGTAATATTACTTAGTAGACTTGCCACAAGCAGTCAATTTTGTTAATGCATGAAAGATGGTAAGACGATTCGTGGCACAAACTAAGTGCCCAATGTCAGCTATTATCATCTGATTATAATGACTACTGTCATGAGAACAGTTTGAGAATGGACTTCAAATATCCAACTTATTTCATTATGTTACCTAAAACCAGTCACTATTTTAAAAAAAAAAATCGGTTTCATGTAGGTATGATGATGACAACACCATTTCACTCTGTCTGGAAATGTGAGAAATGAAATACACTGAGAATCCACTGCCTGTACCCACTGTGGTCCTCAGGACACACACGATCCCCACAGAGTGCTCAAAAGAATCTGTAAAAATCTGTAAGAATCTGCAAGGCAGCCCAGCTCAGTCTCCCCCCATCAGGGGAAGTGGATGGGGACAAGCCATGAGCTTCCTCAACTATCCAACTGGAGAATAAGAGACCATCCTTCTCCTCTGTGTCAGGTGAGGTAGACCACACACCAGCCACGACCACCCACCTCCAGGAGCAGGTGGTCCAGGTGCATTAACCCCATGAGCCAAGAGTGAGGGTCTCTGCCTGAAACACCACCAACCTCTCAAATGTTCAACGTGGTGCCCTGAGGTGAGCCCACTCCTGTGTGTCACACCAGCCTGCCCTTGCTTCCTTGGGAATGAGACGATGTGTCTAACTGCAGAGCGTGGGCCATTAACATCTGTCCACCTCGCTAAGGTCCCCGCGAGATGACCAAGCCTGCCGCTGTCATGTCTCCTTCCCTCTGGCAGGAAACGAGGCGAGGCTGCCAGACATCAGGACAAAATGTCCTTTCTCTTCAGATCACACTGCCTGACAGGCCTGGATTCTGTGTGGCCTGAATAATTCACCATATGCTTGTTTTTATTAGTCCTGTGGGCTTTTACACTCAAATCGCTTTTCTAATCATTTGGGGGACCCAGAAATCCAATGTGAAGGGTGACTTGAAATCACATGGAAACACACGGCATCACTTCATTACAGATGAGAAAACCAAAGCTGAGAGGTCGGGGTCTCCCTGCAGTGCACACGGGACCGGGCTGAGTCAGGAGTTGGTCCTGGGAGACCATGTCCCGAGACCTTTGCCCTGAAGTACACCACCCACTTCATTTATTTCTCAACAACCACACAAAATGCATCGGCCCTGGTCCCCTATGTCCTCATGAAGTAAACAGAGGTGACGGGCCATAAACATCACAGAGTCATGGGCAGAACAAGGAGGCAAGACCTCAGGAGTGGACTCTGGTGATGTGAAACAATTCAGAAACCCACGTCCTGGAGCTCTTGCTCCCCGACAGGGACCCTGCAGCTGCGGTCCCAGCTCCACGGGGGTTCTGTCTAGGGGTCACTGCTTCACTGCTTTACACTAAGGACGGTAATAACCAGGTGCTTTGGAAGACTAATCTATTCACACAATCTGTGCCCAGGAGGACCCCCAAAAGCCCCAATATTACATGTTTAGGAAGGCTTGTGTGCGGGGCACCTGGATCTTTTGGTTAAGCATCTGCCTTCAGCTCAGGTCATGATCTTAGGGTCCTGGGATCAAGCCCCAGGTAGGGCTCCCTGCTCAGCGGGGAGTCTGCTTCTCCCTCTCCTGCTGCCCACCCATGCACACATGTTCTCTCTCAAATTGATAAAATCTTTTTTCTAAAAATTTGCAAAATAAGAAGGCTACAGTTTCTGCACTGGTGGATGAAGCAGTGGTTCCAAATACAAAAGCCACCCCCCCACCCCTGATCCCAGGGTGGGAGGGCTATGGACTGACGGCTGCCGGCAAGGAGGAAGGTGCACTGCCCACCTCCAAGCCACACACTTAGTTCCATTGTTTCGTCCTGGTCCCCACCTTCCTTCCCCACCTCTTTCCTTCCACAGAGGTCTGTCTCGGTGGGCTGCAGACACCTGCCAGGCTCCTGCTGCCATGATCAGGCTCCCCCAGAGTCCAGCACATGCAACATCCCAGCTACCTGCAGAAAAACTTCACTGGCCACACAGACATCCTGTGGGGGACACCTGGCAGGATGCTGGCAAGGGCTGCCATCCCTTCTCATCTCCGAACCTGTGTAAAGCACATAGGTAGTCCCTTCCCACTTCCTGCCGGCTGAGGCCTTCAGGGTCCCTCTCATTTTGAGTGTCAAACAAAAAGCATTCATGGACCTGAGCCAGATGACTGGGCTTGATGACTGCTTATTTCGCTTGGTCTCCTAAGACTTGTACCTGCATCCAGAGCTTGGAACTGTGTTTGCCCTTAAGAACTGAGAAACTGAGCTGCTGCTGACGGCTGGAAACCCAGGGCAGGCTTGGAGCCATAATTTATTCAAGCCGCTGGCCAAAAAGACTTCATGAATGATGATGATATCAGCGTGATTTATCAGCACATAGTAACAGGGCATGAAACATACAGTACAGAGCAGATCTCAAAAAAATACTACCAATGCAGGCTCTCCATTACTACAGCAGAAAAAGAACATCCAAGAGCAGGGACCCTCCTATGCAATGCAGTTCCTCCCTCCTCTATCGGGTGTGGACAGAACCAGGTGCCTGGGCAGGCTGCCATGAGAGGGAGCTGAAAATCTCGGGGTTCTTTGATCTGAGAGCGGGGACTCCAAAAGTCTGCTTTCCCTGTCAATTTTCTCCAGTAAGACCCAAAATTGCAACTCTGATTCCCACAGGGACCGAGAGGTGGAGGATTTGTTTGACCTTCCAATAGAAAAGAATCCTTGCAGCTACTTAAGGCCAACATCCTGGCTCCAGAACAAGCCCTGAGAGAAGCAGGGTGCAGGGATGGGGGGTGCCAGCGTGGGGGGTGCAGGTCCAATTCTCAGACTCGTGGGGAGGCAGGCAGACTGGATACATCTGGGCTAACCATGGGGGCATGTGCTGCGTCCCTTCCACCAATGTTGATATTTGCATGTCACCCCTTTGCATTAACAAACTGCTTCTGGAAAAGGTCTCAGGAAGCGGGCTGCTGCATTTGCTGTAAATACAATGTTGGATCAATTCTCAAAATGTTTCCAGCATCACATCTGGAGGGTAACATCCATTTAAAATTTAATGCCAACTAGACCATGAAAGAATGCCCAGGGTGACACATTTTGTTTCACTTTGTCTTCCAGTAACATGGGAGTAAAGTGCAATTCAGGATAGGACATTAATTGGAAAAACATAAAGTACACCTTCATATACACTCTGAAGCTTAAAATTCTGTGAGGGCACAGGCAGACACCCGTTAATGGCTTCAAGTCAGAGACACGAGAAATCTCTATGCCACCCTCTACTTTTGTGCTCAGGCTGAAGTTTTCCGTAACAGAAAGTTAAAGAAAAAAAAGAAAAGAAAAAAGAAAAAAAACCTTAAAAAAAACTGTCAGATGCAGTGAAATGTTAGCTCTGTGTTTGATATTGATAGGACTGGTGATGATTTCTATTTTTTCTTGTTCATCTTTACATGCGGTTTCAATTTTTTTTTTAATTTTCCTACGAGACCCTATTATATTTATAATAAAAAAGCCAGGCAACTTACAAAATCTGTGTTATAAAAATTGAAACTTTCTCGAAGAATTGTTATATTTTCTTCTCCCCACCCCCTTCTTCCCTCTCCCTCTTTTTATTTTTTTAATAGGAAAAATGTATTTTCTTTTTTTTTGTCCTGGCTCCTTGATGGTAATGACATCAGCTCTCATGGTTGGTTTATTTTTTTCTCCTTCTCATGCTGCTCCAACTGTTATCTCCCACGTAGAGGAAACCCAACGCACACATATATAGTCATGTTGTAATTGGTGCATGCCTTTCCAGTCCCTTTGGAATGAGATGGGGCTGCCATACACAGGCAGAAGCTGGCCGACCAGAGTGAAGATGTCACAGTCTGCGAGAGTTGCATCGGGTCTCGTTTCTGGCTTGTGCAGTGGCCCAGAGCAGCAGCTCCTGACTACTTCCTCCATGGACAGCTGGTCACTGACCCTCCAGCCATCACCCTGGCCACGGCAGCTCAGGAGGAGGACCCTGGGGCCCTTCTCCTGCCACTGAGGTCCGAGTCCCACAACCAATACCACATCTATCACCAGTGGACAGCAATGGTGGCCCCTAATGGCACTGCCATTTCGTCACTTGTCAAGTAGATACAGAAAAGGAGGGAGACTTCTGTCTTCATTCCCCCTTGATATAGAATCCTCCAAACTCACAGGACAAGGACTGGCAAAGGTTGTCTTAGTTTCTTAGGTGTATTACTCAGATGGTCCATAACTGAATTCTTTTCACGGGATCCCAAGTCACACAGTAAGCACCTTCCAGGAGGACAGACACACACCATCAGCACCTGCCAGGTATCTATGATTTTTCAGCAGACAGCTTTGTTTGCAACATCAAAATGCCTTCCTTTGCCTTCTACATTTATAGAAATCCTCTAACTACCTCCTATGTCAATATTTCTCAAAATATGTATGACTAGGGTGCAGGCACTCACTAACATGCAGAATCCCAGGCCCTGGCCCTGCCTTCCCAACTCCCAGGCTCTGAGAACAGGGCCTGGAGAGCTTGTTCTCAGCCTTCCCACAGACAACGGTCCTCAGAGAGGTTCAGCACCTCAGCTCGCCGCCCATGCCTCCGTGTGCTTTCCGTACGACTCCAGCCCATCTTGGCGTCTTCTCTCAGAACTGCCTGTCATCTGCAACCCGCACCGCACGGATCATGACCAGTGACATCTTACTTCTCCAGCGCCAAGTCTTTTATGTGGCTTGCCTCCCCTAATACTATGATCTCACAGTAACCGAGGTCTACATCTCTGTGCACAGTACATGCCCAAATCCATGTTATTGCATTTATCTGAGACACAGAAGGAACTCAACCATGGCTCCTGGGGAGACAGGTGCTTTTGCTGGACACTGATCTATTAGTTATGGGCATGTCTGTGGTGAGTATAGAGTCCTGCTCAAAAATATAGAAATTCATTCCAAGAGTCTGTGAGAGCAAGAAGCAAGAAAAGGCATGTGCTGGCTTCATGCATGCTTACTGTCATGGGAGAGACCCGAACGCTGGGTCAGGGAGCGAGCAGGGCAGAATGACGGCGTGTGAACGGGGCCACGATGATGCTTATACAAATAAGGAAGAAGAACCCAATCTTGCTTATAGGACAACCCCTCGGAAACCAAATAGAAACATGTTCTGCCTTTGAATGGGTTCAAAAGTCTTCCTAAAAAACTTATTTTTCAAGAACACACTGCCATCAGAGAGTTTCTGTAGTGAGCAAACACACTGAGTCATAAACCAGGATTTTGGTTTAGCCGGAGGCTTGGGAAAAAAAAAAATTAAAAATCAGAATGAAGGTGTCTGAGGGATTAAAACATTTCTTCAGAGTTGACTGTGTAGCCAAGTCTATAATGAGACTTCCAAAAATTTCTACATCAGTCATGTAATAAGAGGACAGTCTGTGCCAACTTAAAAAAAAAAAAAAAAAAAGGACAAAACCAAAAACTGTCCTAGATCTGCCACCAAGCCAGCCTGCCTACGTGCATTTGAATGCCTCCTCCTTCCTAATCCCAAGAGAAGAGGGCGTCCACCTTGCTTGGTCATCCCCATGGCCACAGCAACTGAGGCTCTATCCCTCCTAGCTCTCCTGTCTGTATTACGATCGTCTCTTTTGTCTTCAATCTATCTCAGAAGCTCCTCAACAACAGGGACCACCCACGCAGGACTTTGAATCCCCAGTTCTGCCTAAGAATCTGAGATGTAATCGAAGAACTAGAAATGTCTGGATATTTCTGAAGGATCCTTTGTAGTAGCTGTCAGTGCTGGCAAGCCCCCTTCTTCAGGATTGGACTCAAGCCCCATGAAGTGCAAGATGGCAGGACTAATGGCTGTCCACCTCATGTGTACAGACATGGTCCCCCAAGGCCACTGCCCTGGGTGGCTCAGAGCATCTGCCACCTCTCCTGGTATCTGCTCCCTTTGCCACAGTACTTCCCTCAGCCTGAGACACCCAGCTATGATGTCAGCTCCTTTGGCGGCATGTCCATCCTGAAAATCTTCCGCACTATCAATTTCAGCACCAAAAGATACTATTCTAGACATGACAGGAGACATGGGAGTCACACTTCTTGGATGACTAATGGGCCTGCAGATGTGGCCCCTGAGCCATGCAGGTGTGCGGTGGCCCAAGGTGAATATGTCCTGGGGCGCAAGGCAGACACATGCATCGCGGGGGACAAGGGTGGTGAGATTTGGATGTGGAGACGGGTTAAGCCCGAAGGAGGGGTCAGGACACTCTGTGGTTGGTTTGGGCTCTGTCCCTTTGTGACACAGCCATGTGGCTCACTGTCTGAGCCTTACTTTCCTCATATCTAAAAAAATAAGGTCACAGGCGGTACACGTGAGAGCTTGGTGACAAATTGTATCGCGCGTGTTAGTCCCCAGGATGCCGCGTTCAATAACCCCGCCCACCTAAGTGACATACTTAAACAGAGAAACCAGAAAGCCATCCTCCGTGTGCATCGCCACCTCTCCCCTCATGCTGTCATGAGGATGAGGATGATGGGAGCTGTGTGTGGAGCTCACCGTGGGGCACGTTCAGCACACCTACTCCTCTCAGAATCCGCAAGACAGCAGCAACCTCCGCGTTTCCAGGACGAGGAAGCTGAGGCCCAGAGAGGGTGGCCAGCCTGGGAGTCAAACCTCAGTCGGGCCCTTAATGGTGACTATTATTTTTCACACCGCCTTGGGGAGGGGGAAGGAATTTTTAAACCAACAATAAAGAGCTCACATTGAGTGTTGCTGAGGTGCCGGGTGCTATGGAAAATGCTTTTTGGCACGTTGTGCTGTTTCATACTCACCAGCCCCTTGATGTGGATATCATAATTTTCCAGTGGGCTCCTGGGGAACCTGAGGCAGGATTTGAGGCCTGGCAGTCTGAGACCAAAGTTCATGGCTTAAGCACCCCACCACACGGCCTCTGTGGCAAACATGTGGTCACAAAGGGGAAGCTGGCAATGTTGGCTCTTAATGGCCACAGAGCTTTAACACACTGCTTCAGATACCGCTGCCAAGGGAGCCACGGCCAGGAGGAGGCCGAGAAGCCATGGTCAGGAGGAGGCCGATGGCTGTGGCTGCCAGGAGCGCCGGAGACTCAGGTTACTGCTCCATGTGTACGACTGACGGAGGCTGGATATGGTCCCCCGGGCTCCTGCCAAGCTCTCGGGCAGTGGGAGCTGTGCCTTCCCACTGGACTGACAGACCTGGGACATTCACAGTGTAAGTAGATGACTGGTCCCTTCCAGGATGCCCCAGGGGCTCATCTCGCCCAGCCCGGACCCAAACTCATGACTCATGGTCCGAGACTGTGTGGCCACCTGTTTTACAACAGGGAGCCATTGCAAGGGGCTGTGACAACTCTCCTTCTTATCAGAGGGTTTGACCTGAGTGACAGCTTCCTTCTCCTCCCACTGACTGCTGTCACCAGACGCTACACTAGGATTTTGTTTACCAAGAGCTCTCAAAAACGAACCTTCTTCCCTTTTGTTCTGGTGTTCTGTTGCAGTCAGCACTGTGACGCGGCGGGGACGGGGAAGGGACAGCTCTTGTCTCCAGGAGTCCCACTCTTTCTTCACACGGACGGCAAGTGTATCCCAGGAGCGGAAGGCGCTGTGGACATCAGGGTCACCCAGAGGCACTGAGCAGCCAAGTCCTGGACATCACGCCTCGTGCCCTGAATTTAGATGGTCTGCCCTGAACCGGGGTCTAGACATGAGTGAAGAGAATAGCCACATCCGTAAAGGTAATAACAGAACAACTGCTTTTTAAGTGTCAGTGAATGAGCCCAGGGGCGCCTGGGTGGCTCAGTCGGTTGAGTGACTACCTTTGGCTCAGGTCCTGGTCTCAGAGTCCTGGGATCAAGCCCCACATCAAGGCTGGCTTCCTCTCCCCCAACTTGTGTGCTCTCACTCTCTCTCTCGAACACATAAATAAAATCTCAAAAAAAAAACCAAAACTGAACAAGTCCAGCTAAAGATCAGCGAGCATGTTTAGGGATCTAACCCAGTCCAAAATCTCTCTTAGTTTGCTAGGGTGCCCATAATACCATAGATCAGGTGGCTTACACCACAGAATTTATTTATTTATTTATTTTTGAGATTTTATTTATTTACATATAGAGAGATCACAAGCAGGCAGAGAGGCAGGCAGAGAGGCAGGCAGGGTGGTGGGGGAAGCAGGCTCCCCACCGAGCAGAGAGCCCGATGTGGGACTTGATCCCAGGACCCTGAGATCATGATCTGAGTGGAAGGCAGCGGCTTAACCCACTGAGCCACCCAGGTGCCCCCACAGAATTTATTTTCCCACAGCTCGAGAGGCTGGAAGTCTGTGATCCAGGTGTGGGCAGGGTAGGCCTCTCCTGAGGCCTCCATCCTTGCCATGCAGATGGCCGCCTTCTCCCTGTGCCTTACGTGGGCGTCCCTCTTCGTGTCTGTGTCCCAACCACCCCTTCTCATAGAGACGCCATCAGACTGGATTGGGGCCCACTCTAATGATCTTGTTTTACCTTCATCGGCTCTCTTAAGACCAAATGCAGCCACATGCCGAAGTACTGGGGGTTAGGACTTCAGTCTGTGAATGTGGGGGGGGGGCACAGTTCAGCCCATAACAGTGCTCTCTCTGCCCCCGAATTCATGTCTTTTCTCACATGCAAAATACACTCAACCACATTCCCAAGGTCCTGGAAGTCCTAACGCATTCCAGCACCAGCCTGAAGTCCAAGACCTCAGCAAAACCAGGTGTGGGTGAACCCAAGGTAGGATTCATCCTGAGGCCACAGGTCTTATCTCTCTCTTGGGTGTAGACCCCTGAAATGAGTAACTTCTTCGAAAGAGCTTGCTGAGCACCCCCACAGCTACTCCCTTTCCCGGCACCCCTGGAGAACAGTTGGGTGCCATGGTTCCCATGTCACTCTATGGTCCCCATGTCACCACAAGGCTGGGTCCAACTGTGGCTGAGGCCACCAGTGTTTGCCCATCACCTCCTCTCCCCTGTTCCTCAAGAACCTTGTATGCCTGAGAGGTAGCAAACTGCCCCACTAGAAGTGTATTTGCGAGCCTCCCTTGATTGGGGGGGAGGGGGTTCCAATGAGATAGGAGCAGTAGCCCAATAGAGCTGTGCCAGGGAGTCCACCTGGGGAGGAGTGTGCCCCCCTCTTTCTCTGGCCATTCCACCTGCCTGGGGTACAGCTATGATGACCAGACAACAGAAACGCACATCAGCGATGGTGGGGCAGAAAGACAAGACAAGCTCGAGCCTCGTGGTGTCATGGAACTTATTAGCCCTGAACAGTGTATTTCTGGAACTCACGTTAAGGGAGAGAAAACCAGATACTGATCTTTCTAAGTGACTATTTCAGGCCTCCGTTAACAAAGCTTTTAAAGACAGCCATGCCTTCTGACACCAGGTCTAATGCCCTGTGCTCCACATTCACATTCCACATTCACTCCACATTCAGTAACTTAATTAGCTGTGGCTTTTATGTGACAGCTTCTCTTTGAAGAAGCAGGAGAGCTGCACAGAGAAGCTTTGCATGGTTCCTCTTCTTCCCACTGCCAAAGAGGAGGTGTAAGGACACCAGGGGAGAGGATGGGGGGTGGCCACAGACAGGCAGGAAGGGCACCGGGGAGAAGAAAGGAAGGAGGAAGGGCAGGCCAGAGAGCACAGCCAAGCTTGGGAGGCACCGTCTATGCCGATCCTCAGGCCATGCCTCCTGATGGAAACCACGTCTGCTCTTTGCAAAGAGGGCCCATTAGGACTGTACCCACAGCCGCCACAAGGACCTCTGCCCACTGTGGGAAGGAGTGGCCCTCCCCATAGCTCCTCTGAATTGAACACCATTCATGGAAGGATAAACATTCCAGGAGAAATCCACCCAGGAGGAGCACTTCCCAAGGGAGGGATGACTCAACAACACTGTGCAAGTTTGGTCTGGCTGCTATGTGCATACTCTATGTGATGGGTTGACTTGTGTCCCCAAGAAAGACCTGTGAGGTCCTAACCCCCAGTAACTCAGATTTTGATCCCACTTGGAAACAGAATCGCTGCAGATGTAATTAACTAAGATGAGAACCTCCTGGAGAAGAGTGGCCCCTAATCCAGGACACCTGGGGGCCTTATGAGATGCCAGTCAGTGGAAGACCCAGAAACCCCAGGGGAATGCTGAGGGAAGATGGACACAGAACTAGAGGGATGTGTCTACGAGCCAAGGAACACCAAGGATTGCCAGCAACCAGGAGAAGCGAAGATGGAGGCCCTGGCAGATTCTCCCTTGGGGCCTCCATGAGGAACCAGCCCTGCAACACTGTGATTTTGGCCTTCCAGCCTCCAGATGGAGGAGACAATGGATTTCCGCTAGTTTAAGCCTTTAGTTGGTTGTATTTGGTTACAGTACAAAATTGGAAAATAACACACCCTCATGTTCCTAAAACTTTCCATTCACTAGTGAAATTATAGTTTCACCTTATCGGCAAGGTTTTCTTTCTTTCTTTCTTTTTTAACCTTTTTAAGAAAAAAACTGATACAACTTAAAATGGAAACATTAAAGAACTTAATTTTTTCATTAGCAGTAAACTCATCCCAGGCTTCAGAATAAATAAATGCCTTTTAATAGTCCAAAATGGAAAAAAAAAATATTGGGCATGGGCTATAGTTTTTAAGACAAAATTAAATCTGCTTTAAAAAGATTCTTTAAATGAAAAAGCACCTATATGTAGTTTCTGGCATAAAATTTCTTTTGACTGAGTTCCATATTGCTCTCAACTCATGTTTTTGTATTAACGGACCAGCATAAATGTAATCATGAAAATAAGGTCACCACGCTGAAAAGAATGCAGCAGAGCATATACTGAAGTTTACATTTCTTTCATATGTAAACAGAGATGGACGAACAGGTGCCATGAGACCCCCTCAATATATTTACATTCATGGTATTCTATCAGTCAGCTAATCTATCTAAAAAATAATTCTTACCTAAATTAAAACTACCTATGAATGCACAGAATTCCTTACCAATGATCCTGTTTTCTTTTCCCTCCCTCCCTCTCTCTTTTCCTAGAAAGGCAGACTGCCATACACAGTGCCTCATTTGGATGTGCTTGGAGTCTTGGAAGCTTGACCACCCTACATTCTTCTACAGATGAGCCTTGAGAACTTGTTTGCAGGTTCTAGCACAAGGGAAGCGCAGCTTCTTGGATACTCTTGACTGAAGAATGGTCCTCCTCTATCAGGGAAGGTCATCCTCTTCGACTGTGCATATGGGATCAGGAGAGACGCTCATGGTACAGTGGAGGGAGGAAGGGGACATCGCCAGATCAGCCTCATCCACCCTGGCACTCAATGGAGCGACTAACGTCCCAGCCAGAGCACTCCTGCATCCCTGTTTTCTTTTTTAAAACCCTTATGATGGAATAGTATTCCTAAAAGAGTGTTTAAAATACATGGCTGGGGCAGGGGCTCTAGGTTTCAACTGAAATGCCTCTACAGTAGGACTGCCAGATAAAACAGAGGATGCTCAATAAAATTTGGATTTCAGATCAACAACAAATTTTTTGAGATTAAGTAGGTCTCATGCAATATTTGACATGATTTTACTAAGACATTACCTGGTTTTGACCTGGAGTTCAAATATAATGGGGTGCCCTGTATTTTATTTGCTAAGTCCAGCAACCCCATTCTCCAAGTCTAGATAGACAGCTGAGTCACTACAAAGGAGCTTGTGACCCAGGGAAAAGGCAACACCAGTACTATGTCATACAGAGCTGGAGATCTGTTGTTAACTTGTTCGTTCAAGGCCAACATTGATACTTTCTCACCAAAGAAAACAAAGGCACTGAAGCCCAATCATGAATTTCCTTAGTCTTTCTATAGAATTCCTAGAACTGCTTCCACCTCTCATAAATCTGCATTTGACCCCAAACAAAATTAGCCTGCAAAGCAGAGAAAGGCATTCTCTGACAGGAAATTCTAAAGTTGTTCCATGAATGGATGAGTTCTGGTTTTTCTCTAAGAGTATCATAGATGGTTTTCCTAAAGAATTTTTAGAACTCGGTGGAGTGGACATCCTGAGGCTACTCTGGCCAAGAAAGGGGAGTTAGTGGCTATCCCCATCCAGATTAGGTCTACCAGATCCAGATCTCTTTACCGAACACTTTCTTGTCCCCTTTCAGCTGCTCTGTAACAGGGTAGCACTACTTAGTGGTGGACACCAGCACACACTGATTGCCACAGTTTCTGTGGATCAGGATTCAGGACACAGCAGAAAGGCATCCTCTGCTGCAGCCAAGGTGGCCGGGCTGGGTTCTCATCGGGAGACTTGACTGGAGAAGAATCTACTCCCAAGCTTACTCAGGTTATTGGTAGGATTTATTTCCTTGGAGGTTGTAAGAATGGGGGTCATGGCTTCTGGCTGGCCCCTGGCTACAGGCTGCCCTTGGCTCCTGGAAGCCACCTTTTGTGGCTCGTCATGTGGGCTTCTTCAACAGGGTCACTGCCTTCAGCAAGCCAGCACATCTCTCTAGCATCTCATAGCAAAACAAGCTCTTATACAATGTAACATGACCAGAGAAGTGACAGCCCATCACATCTGCCATATTCTGTTGGTTAGAAAAATGTCACAGCTCTGGCCCACACTCGGGATGGGACAAAGAGGTAAGCACCACAAGGGAGGGATCAAAAGTTTAGCGTTCCAGCTCTGAGCCTAGAGAGGTGCTTAAACAATTTACTCTGAATTCTAAGTAAAAGAAACAATACTAAAGGGTATTTGTATATCTTTGGTGTCTTGAGTTCAATTTTTGATGAACCACCACTTACTATCCTTTGCAAAGGATATTAACTTTTTTTTTAATTTTTAATTTTTTATTGACATATATTATTAGCCCCAGGGGTACAGGTCTGTGAATCGCCAGGTTTACACACTTCACGGCACTCACCCTCCCCAATGTCCATAACCCCACCACCCTCTCCCTACACCCCTCCTCCCAGCAACCCTCAGTTTGTTTTATGAGATTAAGAGTCTCTTATGGTTTGTCTCCCTCCCAATCCCATCTTGTTTCATTTATTCTTTTCCTACCCCCCCCAAACCCCACCCCATTGCATCTCCACTTCCTCATATCAGGGAGATCATATGATAGTTGTCTTTCTCCAATTGACTTATTTTGCTCAGCATAATACCCTCTAGTTCCATCCATGTCATTGCAAATGGCAAGATTTCATTTCTTTTGATGGCTGCATAGTATTCCATTGTGTGTGTGTGTGTGTATATATATATATATATATATACACATATATATATATACCACATCTTTTTTATCCATTCGTCTATTGAAGGACATCTAGGTTCCTTCCATAGTTTGGCTATTGTGGACATTGCTGCTATAAACATTCAGGTGCACGTGCCCCTTCGGATCACTACATTTGTATTTTTAGGGTAAATACCCAGTAGTGCAATTGCTGGGTTGTAGGGTAGCTCTATTTTCAACTTTCTGAGGACCCTCCATGCTGTTTTCCAGAGTGGCTGCACCAGCTTGCATTCCCACCAACAGTGTAGGAGGAGGGTTCCCCTTTCTCCGCAAAGGATACCGACTATTAAAGAACTCACTTAGTTATATATTTTAAGAAGGGCCTCATGCCCAGAGCCTGAAATAGCAGCTGAATGGCTATAGATAAAAGTTTAAAAAAAAATTCTAGCCCCAGTAGTACATTTCTCCAGGCCCCACTGTTTAGAGCCCAATAGCAATGACAACCTCAAAACACTGGCGACAGCAGGGGGCTGAGGATAATTTTACCGGTAAGAATCCTGGTGGCAGGTCAATTTGCCTTCACTTCCACAGGTTAGTGGGACTCTACCTGCTCTGATGTTGGGGTGATACTCTGACGAGTGTCTTTCCCCAAGGTGGGAAATATCATGGCCTGAGCAAAGGTAGGACAGGCCATGATGCCGGCCAGTATAGGGCAGCCCTGGGAGGGGCTCACCCTAGCAGCATGGGAGCTACAGAAGGACTCACACTGCACACCCACACCACCATTCCACTGTGCCGTCCCTCTGTCTGCTCCCCATCTTCTGACCCTCTGCACAGCCGCCTTCTCACCCCATCCAGGCCTCTGCTGGAGCCTCGGCTCCACGTGGACAGACAGCCCTCCCGCACCTCGGATCTCCTGCTTCCTGTGCTTCGGCCTTCACAGGGCCTGCCGTGATCCTAGAAGCAATCTCACTCCTCACGAATCTGGCTCTGTTGTTGGACCGCTCGCACCTGAAACAACATATCTGCCCCACACCTGGGTGAGTCCTTCATGCTGCCAGCGTGCTGGGCACCAAGGGGGCTCCGGGCAAGCACATCTGGATGAATGCATGAGGGGACCCGTCCCCCAGTCCGGCTCCAACAAGAACTGCCCCAACAAGAACTGCTGACCACAGCTCCGACGTGCCAGTGCCCTGCTCCAAGCCATGTCCCACATCTGTCTCCGGACCTGTGGTCTTCTCCTCCAAGAGACCGCACACATGGTTTCCACCCCGGAACAATGGTGGAAGAGGTCAGAGGGGCCCAAGTGAGCGCCAGGGTGAATTACTTTGCTCACTGGGCTGGAGCGTCAGCCTTACAGGATGGAAAGGGGGCATGGTTCCTCAGACTGTTAGCAGATGCATCCAGACACACTTTGAAAAGTTTCAACTGGGGCACCTTGGTGGCTCAGTGGGTTAAGCCTCTGCTTTCAGCTCGGGTCATGGTCTCAGGGTCCTGGGATCGAGCCCTGCATCGGGTTCTCTGATCAGCAGGGAGCCTGCTTCCCACCCACCCCCCACCTGCCTCCCTGCCTACTTGTGATCTTTGTCAAATAAAAGAGAGAGAGAAAAAAAGAAAGGTTTCAACTGCCACATTCATACAGAAAGTGGCACTCTTTTGCCTTAAACTCTTCAGAAATAATGGCAATTCCTACAATCTGCCTGGAGTGGGAAAAGCCCTCCTCCTGGTGGGGAAGCGCAGATCTGGGGCGCGGCCCACAATGGGTCTAAGCCAACCTGATGCCAGGAGAAATAAGGCTCCAAACCAGAGCATCTCCAGCCAACCTGGAGAGCCAACTTCTCGTGCAAACATGGGGTAGTAATTGGGTTATAGTCAGTGACCGACTTTCAGCCATGCAGAGCAACACTCTGACACAGTTCTGGATTCATCAATGGTATGAGGCAAAACAGGACCTTCACCTTCCCAAACCTGGGAGGCCATATGGCTTTCAGGCACTTGTGTTATTCAGCTTGTGAAACTCTGCCCTGACTCCGGCAACCTCCCCTTGCAACAGCTGGCCCGAATTGCAGGGTGCCCCAGTGCAGGGCAGAAGCCCCCACCTTCCCAAAGGCCTCTCCATGCTAGGAGGGAGGGAGAGACTGAGTGGGATTCAACAATGGGAAAGCCACCACTCTGAGTGGCCCACCTTCAAGACATAAGAAAGAGAAACCCATGCACATTTGCAAGAGCAAAAACAGAGAGGGCAGCTAGACAGCTAGAAGAAGCCATCTGGTTGATGTCTGTCTGCTCTGGGAACAGTCCACAGCTGAGGACCTGGGACGGCGTTCCCCATCGCTACCTCACCACAAAATTCACTGCAGATGCAGCTAGGCACCGAAGTCACCGCGGCTCTTCCAAGCGCACGACCAGGGGCGTGCTGGGTGCGCCTGGGTGGCTCAATGGGTTAAGGCCTTTGCCTTCGGCTCAGGTCATAATCTCGGGGTCCTGGGATCGAGCCCCACATTGGGCTCTCTGCTCCATGGGGAGCCTGCTTTCTCCTCTTTCTCTGCCTACTTGTGATCTCTGTCAAAAATAAATAAATAAAATATATATTTTTTAAAAGTAACCTTTAGTTCTGTGTGGGATGTTAGCGCGGTATGCCCACCAATGACTGATCACCAGTGTCGGCTACTCACCGAGCACGATCTCACCTGTGCAATGTCAAAACCAAGTCCTCAAAGCAGAAAATATATAAGAAAGGGGCGCAGGATAAAACATCGTAAAAATCTGACTTCCGGTATGAAACTACCAACGAGCTCAACTCTTCTTACTCTGAACTTTAAACACAAGCCCCCACAAAGACTGAGGTCCCATTTGGCTTCATTTTGTCTGACTAGCAATTAGCTGCATTAAGCCAGTAGGAGCTCAATAAATGTGACATGTGTGCTCAAAGATTCATGAACACCAATGTTTAACGCAATGCGGCTGGTGCAGGAGAGCTAGGAAAAAACATGGATGTTCCAGCAGTAAGGACACAGATAGGCACATTTTGATATATGTACACAATGTGACCATTTAAAAATCACACCCCTGAAGAATAACTAAGGACAAACAGAAATTCATCTGGACATTATGTTAAAATTAAACAAATGCAGATACCCATGTTATATAAATCGTAGGCATTTCACAGAAAAATATCTGTAAAAATATACAACAAAATAAAATGTTAACAATGGTTTTCTCAGTGGTGGAAATATAGATGGTTTTACTCTTCTGATACATACACTGCTGTGTTTAACCGGGTTGCTACAGGATCATATTTACTCTTAGAATGAGTGAATGAATGAATGAACAAAGGAATGGAAGAACCACCCCATGAGGAATTCGAGAACCATCCTTCTATAGCTGCATTCTCTATAAATTTTGACTGGAACATGCCAGAAAGCTCTTACGTCCCCACACCACCTTCTTCTGGTCACACTGCTAGCACTAATGCTCTGGGTTAAGACACAGACTCCACTCCAGTTAAAACACACCTGACCTTCACAGGTGGGCACTGACACATGAGCAGAGTAAGCTGGAGAGCTGTCACCTGATGGAAAGCAGGTCCTGTCAGAAAGCTGAGATGGGGACCCAAAGGAAGTCAGGATTTGAGAGTGGCGGGGATAGTGTTGTGAAAGACCACCAGACCAGTGCCTCCCAAAGTGTCAGTTAGGAATCTTTCGGGATACAGAATCTAATTCAGTAGGTCTGGGGCCCGGGACAGTCCCTGAGGAGCTCCCAGGGGTAGCTTGAGCTGCTGGGCTGCCCAGCCCACTCTGGGGAACAAGCCACGACAAGTGAGCCCAGGAAAGCTCGGACAGTCAGGGTGACATGAAGACATGGATCCCTTGAATGGACTGGAAGGAAGAATGCTGATGGCAGAGACAGCAACCAAAATGGGGTGGGGTGGGGGCAGGAAAAGGGGGAAACAGGGTTTTAGAGGTCAAATTCCACTAGCCTTGTGGGCTTTCTCAGATGCACACCTGTCTCAGCCTCTAATGGATACCCACGGGCTATACTGGTTTTCTTTCTGGAGCCTCATCCACTGCTGAGGCAAAACCCAGAAACCACTGGGGGCATGTTGTTATTTTCTGAACAAGGTTTCGAAGGAAACCTTCCTGCCAAAAGAGACACCAGCCAGGTAATCCTGAAGGGCCTCCCCAACCCTAAACTCTATTTTAAAGTGGCACAGGTTTACCGGCCTAGTAAGAAAAGTGGTTCTCTGTACGGGAGGATAAAGAAAAAAGGGACAAATATCAACCTTACCTCAAGGCCAAGGAGGAGCGTTCTTACTCTGTCATCTCCTGGCAGGGGCAGGGATAAGGGAAAGTGAGGCCACCTGCTCCCACAGGAAGGCAGTGATAAAGGTGGTCATTTAGGTGGAGGAGAACCAGAGGGCCTATTAACAGGAAAGCTCTGTGTATTAGTAGATCACGCAAAGATAAAACACACACTGCTCTGTGAACAGGGGACCCACACCCAGAAAGTAGGCGGTGACCTAGATTTTGACAACCCTGTCTGCGCCCCAGACCCAGAGATGAGTCTGTCTGAGGCCAGGAAGCAGAGTATGAAAGCAAGCATGTGCTGGAGAGGAACCTCATGGCAAGGGTGTCTATATCCTGCCCCCCCGAAACCCCCACCCCACAGGGATGCTGGCGAAATCAAACCACAGCAGAAGTTTGGTGATCCAGGCCCTCAATGTCCGGGACACCCACACCAACCAAATCAGATTACCTGGGATGGACCCAGGCCTCTCAGTATTCCTGAAACTCCCGGGCAGTTTGAAGGTACAGATGTGGCTGGAAACCATGGGATCTCATCCCAGACCTGCCACGCCAACAGAGCAACCTCTGGGCACCAGTGAAAGTGCAGAACAGAAGAAAATCCATCTCTACGGTCCCCTTCAGCAATAAAAGTTCTGCGATTCCACGAAGTTTTGAATGCCAGTGGTCGCTTAGACCCGCGTGGTCCTGAAGCGTGACTGATGTTCCCAGTCCCGAGGGATAAGAGCATAGTATCCAGCTGGCATCCACCAGTCCCCTAGTAGGACCTGCTACTAAAAAACCATTTTATAGCTTTTTTTCCCCTTTAACAGCATTTGCTGCTAAAACCCTCCTACCCCTCTCCCCAGTGAAATGTTCTCCCCTGGGCCTAGAGGAAATGAAAAAGGCCATTGGGGAGAGATTTCCTTATGTGTACTTATTACTTTTTTTTTTCCCTGTTTTCTGCAGCTGTAGTTGAGGGTAAAATGTCTTTAAGTCATTTTGAACTATCTGGCTGTCAAACTAGTCAATGTTGCAATGACAGATAAGGCTCAGCTGCCTTCTCTAAAAAAAATACTTGAGTCAGTGAGAATTAACCTTAATGCACCACTACTGTATACTGCGTTCTATCTGGAAATAAGGTGGTGGGAAAGTAAGAATAAACTGGAGGGTCAGACACACACACACCCCGTTGGGGGGGAAAAAACAATTCAGTCAGCTGCTCAAACATGTATTGTTTTCTTTTTTTTTTTTTTTAAAGATTTATTTTATTTATTTATTTATTTATTTGACAGACAGAGATGACAAGTAGGCAGAGAGGCAGGCAGAGAGAGAGGAGGACGCAGGCTCCCCGGGGGCTCAGCAGAGAGCCCGATGCTGGGCTCCATCCCAGGACTCTGGGATCACGACCTGAGCCGAAGGCAGAGGCTTTAACCCACTGAGCCACCCAGGCACCCCTTAAACTCGTATTATTTTCTAACAGTCTCTGGGGATGAATGGCAAATGGAAAGTAAACTGTTCCGGAAATGGGTGTCGTGTGTGTGTTTTTTTCCCCATTATTTTTGTTCATTTGGAGGTATCTGATCATATCCACATCCGCATTCAAAAAAAAAAAAATTACATAAACAGTTGTTTGAAACGTTTTTCTATTTTCTGCCATGGAAAAAAGGGTAAGGCTTAGGGCAGCAGCTGGTGTGTTTGCTTAGTTCTCAAAGGTCCAGTGAAACTCTGGTGAGGCTGATACTTGCTTGTATACTTATTTCATATTCTGTAACTTGGAACTAATCTTTAACTCACTCCCTTCCAGAGGTTCTGGGGTAACCCTGGATTTCAGCTGTGGCATCGCTATCAGACAGTAGGATGAAACTGACAGCCTAATGCCATTCTGCCTTTGTATTTCTTAATTTTAAAAACACTTCCTAGTGCCACTATCTCTCGCAACGTGTCATCTCATGCTCACCTTGAACTCCCTCTTTTTTTTTTTGAAGGTAAAGCAAAGCTTTATTTCCGGCCAAGCATGGAGAATCAAACTGACTGGCCAGGGCCCTCTCTTACAAAGAGGCGACCCCTCCCTGCCTTACAGACTTTTTTTTTTTTAACTTTATTTAAGCTTTATTTAAACATATGATGTAACCCCACCACCCTCACCCAACCCCTCTTCCCCCCACCCCCCTCAGTTTGTTTTATGACATTAAGAGTCTCTTTTGGTTTGTCTCCCTCCCGATCCCATCTTCTTTCATTTTTACTTTTCCTACTACCTTAACTCCCACCCCCGTTGCATCTCCACTTCCTCATATCAGGGAGATCATGTGGTAGTTGTCTTTCTCCAGTTGACTTATTTCGCTAAGCATAATACGCTCTAGTTCCATCCATGTCGTCGCAAATGGTAAGATTTCATTTCTTTTTTTAAAAAAGATTTTATTTATTTGTCAGAGAGAGCATGCACAAGCAGCCAGAGAAGCAGGCCGAGGCAGAGAGAGAAGCAGGCTCTCCACCAAGCAAGGAGCCCGATGCGGGACTTGATCCCAGGACCCTAGGATCATGACCCGAGCCGAAGGCAGCGGCCAAACCCACTGAGCCACTCAGACGTCCCTGTCCCCTCTCTTGACCAAGATTCGTAAAATCTTTGCACTGGAAAGGAGCCCGAACGTCACCTGGTTGAACGTGTGGCAGTATGCCCTACAATATGCTCATGGTGGCCACACGGTCCCGACTAGAACAGGCCTCCCGGGCATGAACGGCTTCAGTTGCCCATTTGTCCAAGCCCACCCGGCTGCCGGCTCTGAAGACACAAGGGTGAGTCATGACCATTCGGGAGTCCCAGTCTCACTCAGGAGAACGTGGCAACTAACCCAATATCTATGTCCAGGGCGCGTACAAGTGGTCACGCCGGCCCCGAATTGGTAAGCGCTACTCACAGTTGGTTTAGGAGCCCGGTGAGCCCTAGCTGTCAGAAAAACCACTACACACAACCAATGACTCATCAAACACTAATGATGTGCTATAGCTTGGCTAACTGAATAATTTTGTTTAAAAAAAAAAAAAGGAATTATCATTACAAGCGAAAAATGAGAAACATATGATGGTACGGATCCCTCAGGAGGAGGAATTCAGCAGTGGCGATGCTTATGGGCATTTCCAGCCTCGCCTGGGAGAGGCAGCAAATCTCCCCACTTTGGAATACTGACCACAGTGACCCTAAAAAGAGGCCACCCCAGAGGCCATGGGGAATGAGAGGCTAAGGAACTGGAAGGGAGATGCTGTCTCCTCAGCGTCCAGGTGAGCTTCCAGAAGCTTCCAGTCCCAGCCACCTGACCACAACAACCCCATGAGACTCAAGAAGCAGCAGAACTGCCCAGCGGGGCCTGGCCAACCCCCAGGCTGTGGCCAGCGACCCAGTGGTGGCAGTTTCCCGTCACTGGGTTTGGATGTGATTCGTTACGCAACAGGTCACTGAAACATTCAGCAAACCTCATGCGATTCCGTAAGGCTGGGTGCAGGGTGTCCCACAAGGAGGAAAACAAACGAGGCCAGAGGGGACAGAGCACATCGAGCTGATGGGATGAAGGAGGGCTCCCACTTCTCACTGTCACCGCTGACTGCGCTCTGCACCCTCTCCCTCTCTTACCAGCTGTTTTTCATGAGTAAATCATCCCGCTTAAAACTCCAGCTTCTTGTCTGATATAAAACAGTCTCCCCCTGACTTGGGTATTTGGACTATGGACTGGAAGTCCCGGGGCGGGGACGCGGGCTCTTTTACTGTCCTCCCACCTGCCTCCTTTAGTGTCTTGGTCCTTCAGGGTAAGGAAAGGACAGCAGGACAGGTGCATGGGCAAAGGCCTCCTCCCTTCGCTGAGAGGAGCTGTAATCTGTTCCTGTCAGGTCACTGTGGTGAGCGAGAATGAGCTGGCGTCCTCTGTGTGCTGCCCGTGCTGTGGGGCACCTGCGTGGGGACCCAGGGGGTCCTACAAGTCTCCCCACCATGCAAATCCCAGATGGGCAAGCTCAGGTTTCTGCTCCACCTTCCCCCGCCCCCATCCCCCTGGCCCCTCCTCCACCGCTGCTTGCTGCTGGGGCCTCCACAGCAGGCCACCTCCCAGGTGACAGAGGTGGGGCGGTAGGGACCTGCAAGATGTCTCCAGTGGAGGAAACTCCCACTTCATCACTCTGAGGCCCACGAGGGTTGCTCCCCTGCTGCACCTAACACCCCCACCCCAGCCTGCCAGATCTTTCCAGTGCTCTTTCTGCTATCCCAGTAGGCCCAGCACCGAAGCAAATGTCCACTCTCCTATTGGTGAGTCTCCCCTTCTCTGGATGTGGGGAAGGAGGAAGGACCTGAGGGAGGGGAGGGAGAGGCTCGGCACAGAGCCCTTCCCCTGGAGCGAGGACAACTGCTCTCTGCAAGGCACACACTAGTCCTCTCCCCATGTAGCCAGCCGGCTGGGGGGCCCCCCAGCCACATGTGGTGGCCACAATGGGCGCCAGGCTGGAGGAAGGAGGGACACAGGGTGTTCTGACCATGACGTTGGCCGACTTTAAGATACAGACTCTGTTGGCCATTCCAGGGCAACAGGAAAGCCACACACAACTTCTATGTTCTGAACAAACTGAACCGCTTGAGCGGTGGTGAGGTACTCAAGGACAGGAGGAGTGACACAGATGTGCAGTGCAGAGGGTTATTTAACGTCACTAGGAAGGTGTGGGGCTTTGAGACCAGTCAGGAATGCCCCTAGTGGCACACTCGAGGGACGGGAAGAGCCTGCCTTCCTGAAGAAGGGGAGGGGCAGGGGTGACATGAAAGTGACACCCACACTTTACACGTGCCCTCATCATTTGTATACTGCTGACCATGACTCACATGTGCTACAGAGACAGGACCCACCCAAGCTGTCCACCAGTTAGAGGTGCGGGTTAGAGGAGGCTGAACAGGTGGGGCACCTGGGGGGGCTCAGCCTGTTATGCGGCCAACTCGTGGGTTTTGGCTCAGGTCATGATCTTGTGGTCATGGGATCAAGCTCCACGTCAGGCTTTAGGCTCTGTGCAAAGTCTGGTTCAGATTCTCTGTCTCTCTCCCTCTCACTCTCAAATAAATAAATGAAATGTTTAAAAAACAAAAAGAGGCTGACTCATAGTTTCCAGCCTGGGTGACCAGATAGCCGGTGTGGACACTCATCAAAGGGAGCGCAGGTAGTGGGGGCAGGGGGGGAGAGCTGTCTCAGAGACCAAGATAAAGGAGTCCATTCTATGGCGGCCCAACCCCATCAACAGAGAGGTCTTCTTGATAGAATGAACCTCTTCCTTCCTGCAACTCAGAAGAGGATCGTCATCTTGGTTAAAAATGAATTCAGGAGCCAGAGAAATCCGGCCAACACAGGCTGAAACAGATACAGTTGCTTCTTCTCATGTGACAAGACAACTGGAAATGCGTGGTCCTGGGCTGGTGTAGCTGTTCCTGAAGGTCGGCCAAGACCCAGATTGTTCCCCTTCCTTGGTCTGCTGCTCTTGTCAGGGATCTTGTAGCCTCGTGGCTGCAAGGAGGCCCCGGCATTGGGTCTGAATCCCAGCGGGGGGTGGGCGGGCAAAGGACATAGCACTTTCTCCTGGGGAGGCCTCTCCTCTATCTGTGGTAAGGGGCTCCTCTCCCAGGCCTTCCATGTATATCTCACTGCCCAAAACCACAGCACGTGTCCAGCTCCAGCACAAAGGATGATGCCTAGAGATGGAGTTGCCTCCAGTGCAGCCTTCCCAGCACGGGTAGATGTGAGACAGCTCAGTCACTAAGGCTGTTTCATTCCTGAGACTCCCTGCCATGCCTCTTCTTTGGTGCCCTCTTTCTCTGCTCTAACCTCCGCATGACGCAGGACATGGCTTACCGTCTGGTTGCCGCCCCTGTCCCTTTCGAGCACACCCTGTTTTGTCAGAATCTGTGTCTTTCTTTAGAAGAGGTTCTGTTTGGGAGCTGGGTTCAGACAGAGCCCAATCCTGAGGAATTTCGATGGGCTTATTATTACCTTCACGACTGTCTGCGCTACTGTCTCAGTAACACAGTTCAGCTTTGCCTGAGCTTTTCTCTGCCACCAAGTCTTGCTGTTGGCTCACACGATAGGCGCCTTTTTGTTCGTTTTTGATGTTGTACCCTTCTGATGTTCCTCCTGCCTCCCTGACTTGACTCTGATCCAGGTCCTCTTCCTCCTTCCGTTCCGTAAATATCACTGCTCTCAAAGGATGCATCCTTCATCACCCATGTCCTGGCTGATTCTATCTTGCGGAACTGCAGGGATTTCCTACCACCTGTATTTGTGCAGGTGCCACTTCTCTCCTAAATCTCACTCCTGCTGAGAAAACTGCCTGCTAGACGCATGCCATCAGCCAAGACAGCACAGGGCAGCCACCTTCTCCAAAGAGACCACCACACTGGCGGAGCCTGAGAGACGCTCTGCTCTGCCAGGACGCCGCTCCTCTAGAATGTGATTCAGAGGGCATCTGCGACAGCTTGCCCTGTATCTCTCTAATCTGTCATTTTAAGGTAATTGTACAGAGCCACTGCGATGACATTTGTGTTGGCGTTTAAGTTCACTCTCGGAAGATAATCTCATTTCTCTTTTATCAAAAGTATGAATCCTCAGTGCAATCCCAGCTATCATTTCACAGTCTCATTTATTCTACTTCTCACTTACCTCTAAGCTTTAAATCACTCTTAACTCCTCGTCCGCCCCATCAAATATAATATACCTTCAAGTATTATTGATTTTTCTTGGTTAATATTTTTCTTATTTCTTTCTTACCATGGCAATCTTAGCACCACCAGCTCATTTCAGGCCCTGAGTGTCTCACACCTGGATGTCGCCTCACGTTTTAAGGCTTATCCCCTGGCTCTAGTGTTCACTGGTTTTCAACTGGCCCTTCCCAGTACAACCACAGTGTTAATCCTCAAGCTTCTTCTTCACTGTGCTCCACTACACAAAGCCTTCTAATGGCCATCCCTCACGCACAGGCTAAAGGTCAGAGCCCTCCTTTCGGGAGGACCACTATATTAAAGTGGCATAAAGTCAATACCTTTCCCTTACCTTCTTGGAAATCATCCAAAAGCAATGAAAGAGAATGAAGAGAAACTGCCATTTTGGGTTAAAACTAAGAGTAAAAAAATCCCCAATTCCAAAAACTGGTGGGAAGACTACCTAAGTCAAGGGCAGAAGAAAACAGGGGCACATGTGGGAATGAGGAAGGAAGAGGAGAGAGGAATCAGAGGCTGGGGTTGAAAAAGAACAAAGCACGTTTGTCAAAGGTGAGAGGCGTTTCGGGAGATGCATAACTTGAATGCTCTGAGCAGCCCAGGAGAGGTGTGGCGAGCAGCAGACACCAGGCCAAGTGTGACCGTGGGAAGGGCCGGGTCAAGGACTGAAGGAGAAAAGGTGGGAAGCAGTCTGCGTCTGGGGCAGTGTCGGGAGAAGAGAGTGCTTTCGCAGTGAAAAACCCCACAGCTTAGTCCCACTGGATAGGGGAAGATAAAATCTAGGTGACTTTAACTGTAAAGCACTGGATCCTACGGAATTCCGAGCCACCCTGGAGCCTGGCCCAGGGCCACCTCACTGCAGCCTCCCACACAACAGAACTGTCCGAGGAGGGGGTCAGCTGCTTCACTGATACGGAATCAAAACACAGCAAATGCGTGGTGAAAGCAAATGGCAGATAAAGAACAGTCACCAGGAAGTGTTTCCCGTGGAGCAGATGGAAAATGTGACCCCTGTGCCTGGCATTTAAGAGAGCATAATGAAGAAAGAAGATCTCTGAAGAAATCAGAATCTCTGACATCAGGAAAGAAGCAGAAATATATGTACAACAGTAAGAAATGCAGGAAGGGACTGCAGGCAACACAGGTAACAGAGGTTAGAAATAAAAAACCAACCCAAAGGGAAGAAAGTTCGGGAAGACTTATGGGTGTTTGAGAAATGATAGCTCTGAGAGGTGAGAAAGGAAGAAAAAAGCAGAAATGGACTCATAAATATAGAGAACAAACTGTCGGTTGCCAGGGAGGAGGACCGGATCAACTGGGTGAAGGGGAGTGGGCTCCCAGTTCTGGAATGAGTAAGTCACGGGGATGAAAGGCACAGCCCAGGGAATACAGTCAATGATCTCATCATAGCGTTGTATGCTGACAGATGGGAGCTATACCAGTGGCCAGCCCAGCACCACAGACAGAATCGCTGGATCCTGCTGTTGTACACCTGAAACCAGTGTAACACTGTGTATCAGCTAGAGTTCAATTAAAAAATATATATATAATAAACATGATTATGTTAATAAGAAGAAGGGGGCAAAGGAGATGCATTTTTTAAATGTATAAATAACTGAAATCTCTGAGGAGGGACCATGAGACAATACCCAGAGTCAATACTTAAAGATACATTTGTTACAAAGAAGATGTGAATCTACATGCCAGAAGGATACAATATGTCCCAGGAGAAACTGACACCGGATAGTCAATTACTGTGTTTCAAAAATCTGGAAACCAAAACAAAAGCACCTCTGGGCAGGCAGGCAAAAAATGTCAAGCCACTTCAAACAGAAACAAAATTCAGGCTGCCCTCAGACATCTCCAGAACTCCAGTGAATTCTAGAACGCAGTGGAATCATAAGTACACAGTCCTAAGGAGAAAAGGCATGGCCCAACCTAACATCGAGATTGTAGCCCCATCGTCCCTTCTTGAGGAAAGCACCAGAGGACAGGTTTCCAAAAACTGAGGATAAAACAGCTGGCACCATGATGGGACTGGAGAGGTTGTAAGCCTCAGATTTCTTTAACTACGGAGCATAAAGTAAGTGTGGGGACCTCAGGAAATGGAACAGACTTCAAATATCACAGACTAGGACAATGAAGAATGTATGTCAGATTAGATCCATGACTCATACTCAACACAGGGAAAATTCCAGATGGATCCAAGACCTATAGGTAGCAAGGATATGTGCCTTTTGAAATGCTGAATGGAAAAAAAAAATAATAAAGAAGCCTTTCTAATTCACACACAAAACCCAGAAGCCAAAAACAAAAGAAGACTCGTAAGTTTGATGATGAAGAGAACTTCTCCATGACCAAAGTGCTGAAAGATAATCAAAAGACATCTGACCAACTAAGAAAGTTATCTGTAGTTTTTATTATAAATGAATCATTTCCTTTTTGTTTCATTCATATATTTTAGGGAGGGGGAGAGGAAGCCCACAAATTAATGGTGTCAGACAACAGCCCTTTATTTGCTCACATTCTTGGAGGTGGTAGTTCAGGCTGGGCTCAGCTAGGGGGTTCTGCTCATCTGGCCTCAGGACACTCTTTCCAAGGTAGTCCTCTGGTGGAGGGAATGGCTCCGTGATGCCAGCTGACCTCTTCACATGTCTCACAGTCAGTAGTACACCCTATGGTCCCTCATCCCCGAAGAAGGCAGCCAGATTTCTCCCCATGGCCCTCTCAGGGCCGCAAGGGATGAAAGAGGAATATGCAAGTCCTTTTGTGGCCTTGCCCAGAAGTCACACATCATCACTCCCTCCATAGTTCACAGATCAAAGTGCGTGACAAAGCCAGGCCCATTTCAAGGCACAAAGAAACAGACCACCTCTAGAGGGGAAAAACTGGAAATTTGGGTGCATCGTTAATCCCATCACGCATTTAATATACATTTTTAAGTAGTGCCTATAAATCACTAAAAATGAAGGCTATTAACTGAATACAAAGGAAAACCTCAGAGAAAAGGAAATTCAAATAACTCACTCATAAAAGGAGAAATGCAGACTAAAAATCCACCAAAGGTCCTACTTTTCACCAGATTGGCAGAGCGCAGTGAAACATCACCATTTTGACAATGATAAGGCGGCTGGGGCGGGAGGGGGGGGGCAAGGGGCTCTCATTTATGTTTGGAACAAGGACACATGGCAGGAACAGTCCTAGCAAAGGGTATTCCCTGAGCAGCAATTTCATTTCCAGACCCACGTCCCCCAGACAGACTCGTCGGCATGGGAGCAGAGTCCATGTAGGTCAGTCTTGGCAGCAGAGCTAGTGAAGACCAAAGACTGGGGACAGTCTAACTGGTCATTGTGGAAGCTGGTGGGGAGAGACTATGGTTTTGCTGGGCACAGAGAGTCCACGCAGCTATCAAAGTGGCCAAGGAGCTTAATTCTGTGAGCTGTGTGGACCACCATTTGTGTAGGAGAAAAAACTGTATAAACAAATAGTAGCATATGCTCTCCTGGTCCTCTAGAATTCAGGGCCATGTGAATGTATTACCCAGCCAATAGGTAAACAGTCTTCTGAGTACTCACTCGGGTACTTGAAGCCCTCTGGCTGCAGGTGACCAGCTCAGGGATCCCCACTCTGCACTCCTCCATGCTGCACTCACTCTCACAAGAGCGGTCTAACCTCTGCCCCATCACGCACCTACCATCAGGCTCCTCAGCAGCTTTCTCTGACCTGAAAGTCCCTTTTCTTGTCCACCCGCTCCTCTAGATTCACTTCTGTGACTCCTGAAGCCTCCTGGGACGCCCGTAGGTCTTGGGGCAGTCTCCCTCCTGAACTCCTGCAGAACTACCGTCTGCTCGATTTTTGTGCTCCTTCTTGCCAGTCATGTCCCTCATTCAGACACGTCTTTGTTCCCCAGCTAGACTGCACCCCCCTTGAGGATAAGACCGTACGTCTGTTGCTTTGTTTCTCCTTCGTATTAGCCCACTGCCTTGCATATCACGGAACATCAACAAGTGGGAGTTAGTGTGAGACCGAGGTGATCCTAGAGCAGGGGAGCTGATAATGGCTCCCAGAGACATGTCACTGCCCTGATTCCTGGAGCCTGTGAACATTCTCTATCACGGGAGGGTTTCTGCAGCCGTGATCAAGCTGAGACTCTTAAAATGAAGAAGTTACCTTGGATTACCTGGGTAAGCCCTTAAGTCACCCCAAGCATTCTTACGTGGGGGGGGGGGGGCAGGGAGCTCAGACACCACGCGGAGGAGAAGGCAAGGTGACCACAGAGGCAAGCCTGGTGTCACACAGCCACAGGCAGGGACCACCAGCCGTCACCAGAAGCTGAAGAGGCAGAGCCTGGATTCCCTCTCAGTTGGCATCCGAGCATGGGCCGAGGGCCCAGGTCCTGACTGCAGTCCAGGAAAAGGCAGTGTGGATCTCCTGGCCTCCAGAACCGAGAGAGAACAATTCCTGTGGCTTTAAGCCACTGGGCTGGTGGTGATTGCTTATAACTGCCACCAGAAAGTAACAGAACTGGGGATGAAGTGTGATATACCTGCAGGACAGTACAGGGCATGTCGGGCCACCAGGAGAGCGGGGCCAGGGGCCTGCTCCAGGCCAGACACGGAAGCAGCACAGACACATCCCCCAGACATCTGTCCGGGACTCTGCCTCATCGCATCAAACTCCTCTAGTGGCCTGGTGTGCAGCCCCAGACCCTGGGATACGTGGAAGACTGAAGCAAGGCCACATTTTCCTGATGTGATGGAGTGGTTTCTTCTTGATTACCAGCTCCCTTGTCAAAGATGACCTTAGCCACCTGTATTTTCCTAGATGTTGAGAGCTTACTGTTTCTAGGAAATAGGGCATCCCACCCATTTACCACAGCGAAACTTCCTGAGAACACAGCCCTCCCAAAGTCTCTGCTCAGAGATGTGGGGCCTGCAGCAGCGTGGAGGACCACGTCCCTCATGCCTTAACAGCTAATAATGCAGTGTCCTTTAGAATGGTCTTTCAAAAGCCTGATCTACCGCAGCTAGATACACTTGACCTAAGAGACATGTCGTCCCACATTGCAGAGGACAAATCTGTACATGAAAAGCATTTCTCTCCAAGAAATCTGTCCCCACTCCCCCTTCCTCCTCCCACCTCAAACTGTCCAGGCAGAAATGTGCCTACTGGAAAGCCTTCCTACTTCCTTATTTTGAGTTACTATCATTAGAGCTTGTTACTCTAAAAGCTAGGACTGTTCCATCTGTCCTTAAAGTCAGCCCCATCCGAGGACCGTAGAGATACCACAGGGAACCAAGCAATGCTTCCCCACCAGGGAAGGCGGACAGATGCACACACATCAGCAAATAAAGATACAGGACACCAGGGCACCAAGGGAGTAAAGGGATAAACATGACAGGGAATGCAGTCTTAGATCTTTTTTTTTTCCCAAGAAGAGATTGATTTCTGTAGCATCTTTTGGCTTGAGGTGCCATTTATGACAAGAAGGAACAGAGGGAGGGTGGGAAACATTTGACGGGTGGCCACTCTCTGGCTCATTTTCCTGTTTTCCTCTGCAGACCATTTCCTCTGAGAACAGATGATTGTCCTTTGTGCCCCCCAGTGTTGACACCCACAGGCTTTCTCACCTCCTGTGCACAGGCATCTGAGAAAGACTACTGGGGCCTGGCAGACGGCTCCCCACCAGGCCTGACCGGAGGCCACCTTCGCTTGAGACGACAGTCCCTGGTGACTGCAGGGCCCAGCATCTCTGCCCTCTGGGCCGCTCATGCTCATCTAATCCGGCCCTTCCCAATGCCCTACTCTGGCTGCCAGGGGCATGGCCAATCTGCCCAAGAACACTATGTGCTAAGGCGCAGTGAGTGCGGTAAGGCGCCAAGTTCTGGGGTCTGTGTGCTCTGCCAGTCTTTCTCCAAAGCTCTCTGCAAATAGCACGGTCCTGAGGGAGCGCTCCCCAGTCAGTCAGTCGTTCTTTAATATTCTTCCAGCCACGGGTGGCTGCAGGGTCAAAGGCAGAAGCATTTCCCCCTAAACACCCTCTATCCCCCAGTCATGACAGGCTCCCCCTCAGATTTGTCCCTGTCTCTAGCAAGTGCTTCCCAGTCTCCCTCCAGCCCAGGCCATTTTATCCGTAACATACAGCAATATTCTTTTTTGTTTTGTTTTTTTTTTAAGCTTTTTTACTTAAACATATAATGTAACCCCACCACCCTCACCCAACCTCCCCCCTCAGTTTGTTTTATGACATTAAGAATCTCTTTTGGTTTATCTCCCTCCCGATCCCATCTTGTTTCATTTTTTCTTTTCCTACCACCTTAACCCCAACCCCCATTGCATCTCCACTTCCTCATATCAGGGAGATCATGTGATAGTTGTCTTTCTCCAGTTGACTTATTTCGCTAAGCATAATACCCTCTAGTTCCATCCATGTCGTCGGAAATGGTAAGATTTCATTTCTTTTGATGGCTGCATAGTATTCCATTGTATATATATATCACAACTTCTGTATCCATTCATCTGTTGATGGACATCTAGGTTCTTTCCATAACTTGGCTATTGTGAACATTGCTGCTATAAACATTCGGGTACACATGCCCCTTCGGATCACTACGCTTGTATCTTTAGGGTAAATACCCAGTAGTGCAATTGCTGGGTCATAAGGTAGCTCTATTTTCAATTTTTTGAGGAACCTCCATGCTGTTTTCCAGAGTGGTTGCACCAGCTTGCATTCCTACCAACAGTGTAGGAGGTTCCCCTTTCTCCACATCCTCGCCAGCATCTGTCATTTCCTGACTTGTTCATTTTAGCCATTCTGACTGGTGTGAGGTGGTATCTCATTGTGGTTTTGATTTGTATTTCTCTGATGCCCAGTGATGTGGAGCACTTTTTCATGTGTCTGTTGGCCATCTGGATGTCTTCTTTGCAGAAATGTCTGTTCATGTCCTCTGCCCATTTCTTGATTGGATTATTTGTTCTTTGGGTGTTGAGTTTGCTAAGCTCTTTGTAGATTTTGGATACTAGCCCTTTATCTGATGTGTCGTTTGCAAATATCTTCTCCCACTCTGTCAGTTGTCTTTTGGTTTTGTTGACTGTTTCCTTTGCTGTGCAAAAACTTTTGATCTTGATGAAGTCCCAATAGTTCATTTTTGCCCTTGCTTCCCTTGCCTTTGGCGTTGTTCCTAGGAAGAAGTTGCTGCGGTTGAGGTCGAAAAGGTTGCTGCCTGTGTTCTCCTCAAGGATTTTGATGGATTCCTTTCTCACGTTGAGGTCCTTCATCCATTCTGAGTCTATTTTCATGTGTGGTATAAGGAAATGGTCCAATTTCATTTTTCTGCATGCGGCTGTCCAATTTTCCCAATACTATTTGTTGAAGATGCTGTCTTTTTTCCATTGGATATTCTTTCCTGCTTTGTCAAAGATTAGTTGACCATAGAGTTGAGGGTCTATTTCTGGGCTCTCCATTCTGTTCCATTGATCTATGTGTCTGTTTTTGT
>RCUC01168040.1:0-55936 GCA_003697995.1 Taxidea taxus jeffersonii
TTTCCATTTCTTTGTGTCTTCCTCAATTTCTTTCATGAGTACTTTATAGTTTTCTGAGTATAGATTCTTTGCCTCTTTGGTTAGGTTTATTCCTAGGTATCTTATGGTTTTGGGTGTAATTGTAAATGGGATGGACTCCTTAATTTCTCTTTCTTCTGTCTTGGTGGTGTAAAGAAATGCAACTGATTTCTGTGCATTGATTTTATATCCTGACACTTTACTGAATTCCTGTACAAGCTCTAGCAGTTTTGGAGTGGAGCCTTTTGGTTTTTCCACATATAGTATCATATCATCTACAAAGAGTGATAGTTTGACTTCTTCTTTGCCGATTTGGATGCCTTTAATTTTTTTTTCGTTTTCTGATTGCTGAGGCTAGGACTTCTAGTACTACATTGAATAGCAGTGGTGATAGCGGACATCCCTGCCGTGTTCCTGACCTTAGCGGAAGAGCTTTCAGTTTTTCTCTATTGAGAATGATATTTGCAGAGGGTTTTTCATAGATGGCTTTGATAATATTGAGGTATGTGCCCTCTATCCCTACTCTTTGAAGAGTTTTGATCAGGAAGGGATGCTGTACTTTGTCAAGTTCTGGCTTTTTATTAACTTTAGATGGGCTTTATTGTTAATTAATTAGTTCAAATTTTAAAATTTTTATTCTGCTAATGGTCTGCTTAAACTATCTGAGCACTGAAAAATGAACCAAACCGATTTATTCTTTGTGCAGTGTTAAATGGGTGGTGTTTAGCCTAGAAGTTGGGAAAGATGATAGGCCAACATGGCATTACTTAAGGCCAATCACGCTGTTTAAAATCCAGGCCTTACAAGTCACGTGCATACATTTCTGGTAATGACTGATCTGCCGCACTACTTTTGTAAACATTGCATGCTTCATTTTCACACCGGAAGTGTGTGCATTGTGAGGTGTGTGACCTGCAGTGGTTCTCAGGTCTTAAAGGACTGACCCTCAACAATGCAGTTTTCTCCCAGAGTTCTGCCTTTGAAAACCTAGAAGGTAAACCCTCCTAGTTCAGAATATCCATGGATGGACATCTCTGAGGGATTCTAGTACACTGTGACATTTCATTTCCAATGTTAAGGATTCAGCAGATTCGCTGACCTTGTCACATTGGCCACATTTTCTTACAGTTGTTTGTGACTGTCTCCCTGGGGCAACAGGACACTTGAGTGATTGTCACTGACTGAATGCTTACCATGTTCCACAAAGGCACCCCGCCCCCCTTGGCAGATGTTACTTCATGTAAACTCATAATATTATAAAAAGTGAGCACTGTCTTCTCTTCACGTTCTGGAAAACTGAGGCTTTAGTTTTCAACAAGATGTCACGTAAAGACAGAACTCCCAGCTCTGAAGGAAAAACCAGTACTGTCAACCAATAACCAAATATGGTCCAGCTGATGAACAGGGGTGTCCTCACAGCCTCTGCCAGCTCTGAAGCCCATGATGCTGCCTTCCCATTTGTCTAATCCTTATATGAACAAAATAATTCCATCCTCCCTTGTATACACCATTTGTACAACATTTGGGAGGGTAGGTCAGTCTTGTTAACCCAAGATTTCAAAGGATCAAATAATCAGTATCTTGAATTCCTACTTTCAGACACTGTTTCTGAGGTTTAAAACTTCTCATTTTACCAGTTCCAAAGTTAGAGAAAGATGGGACATTTGTTTATTTTTTGGAAGTCCCCCCTACTGCCGGATCCATGCTGGTTGGCAGTGATAGCAATAAGAGCCACCATTTATTGAATGCTTACTACTGTGCTAAGTGCTTTACAAACAATGATCCTGTGAAGTGAGTTTTTTTGCTTTCCCATTTTACAGACGGGAATGGAGAGGCTTGGGGAGGTTAAGTGGCTTACTTGGCTTCACATACTCATTCAATCATTGATCTAATAAAGGAGTGCTTTGGGGATTTGAACCCACTTTTTCTAGAATAGTTTGAATCAAGACTGACTTCTTGGCTAGTGGTGTTACTTTGGGCTAATTATTTATACCTGTGATTCAGTTTCTTGGCCTATAAAATGGGGGTAATGCTATTATTAACCCAGTGTTGGGTTGTGTATTGAGTTACTAAACAGAATGTGTTTAGGACGGTGCTTGACATGTAGTGATTGCTTAGTGTTAGGTGCTATAAAAATGATAAGGATTACCATTATATTACTACCATTTACTTGGTTTTAATTGTGTAAATAACATATTAAACCATATAAAAATATATGAAATAAAAAGTGTCTCCTTCTTACCACTTAACTTCCTCTCTCCAGTTTACCACAGACACCAGTTTGATATTTGTCCTCCAGAATATTTCCAATGCCATCTGAAACTATTTTTAAATTTTCCTTTCATTAATAGAGTACAGGTCAATGTGAAATTTTTTGTTAGTGACCTTGAGAATGGGAGACTGGAGAGGTGGGAAGGGAGACAGATTGATATCTTCAGTAAATACTTGTCAGATGCTTTCCAGTGCTAATGTTTCAACATGTTGAATTCTGTTTTGACAGCTTATTGATTTTCTTTTTTTATTTTATTTAGGATATGATGTTTCAGCTTCTCCGAGGTCTAGATTTTCTTCATTCTCACCGAGTAGTGCATCGTGACCTAAAACCGCAGAACATTCTGGTGACCAGCAGTGGACAAATAAAGCTGGCTGACTTCGGCCTTGCCCGCATCTACAGTTTCCAGATGGCTCTTACCTCAGTGGTGAGTGAGAATGTGCCATTGTTCACTAAACTTATGTTTCCTCTATTAAATGATGTACTGCCCCCATGCCATGCCCCTGAGATTATTACTGCCTCTGGTCAGTTGGGGTACAAATGTCTTTGCATTCTTTATAAAACAGGACTAGAAAGAACGGGTTTTGCTTATTACAACTACAGACACATCCAGACTTGGCTCGTCACGGACAGGATCCATTGCAGAAATAGTCTGTTACGTTGTTGCCACTAGAAAGGAATCAGTTAAAAATTTCCAAATGCTTTTTCTCATAACTACTGTTTTCAGAGCTGCATACAGAGAGTCTGGGGAAACACAGCTCAAGGGTTTAGGGAGGAAGAGCCCCAGGAATGTTGATCTGTCTGTAGCATCCTGGTTTGAGAAACAGCCAGGTGCCTGTGCAGGTATGTGAAAGCTCTCTTCTGAAGCTCTGGTGTTGACTGTGAAGAAGAAATTATATTTACAGTGAACCAGGATGCCCCATGAACAAGCGGCACCCATCTCTCCAACCGCCCCACCACCACCCCGCTGCTGGGTGATGCCTTCATCCAAGCCAAAATACCCAAGGGCCTGTTTTGGCAAAGAATGACAGTTAAAAGTATTCTGTTTTTGTTTTTGTTTTGTCTCTTTCAGACACAAAGCCATAGAGTAGGCGCTGATAACTTTTATCTTTGAAAGAGCTGTTTTACATGCAGTGAATTCATGCAGAGATACAAAAAGCCAAGGAATGTCCCTTCACTGTCCTACTTCCTTGGGGTAGGAGGTTGGTGCTGAGAATCCCCTTGGGTCCATGAAGACTATAGAAATTGTCCTCAAAGCATTAGATTAAGCCTTAAGAAAAAGACTCTTCTTGGGTTAGTATGCCATTTTTCACATAGTCTGTCTCTAGCCTTGAAGCGATTCTCAATGAGGGGCTGCACTGTCCTGGGTGGAGGGCACTGTTAAGAAATTTATGGCGGTGGGACGCCTGGGTGGCTCAGTTGGTTGAGCAACTGCCTTCGGCTCAGGTCATGATCCCAGCGTCCTGGGATCGAGTCCCATGTCGGGCTCCTTGCTCAGCAGGGAGCCTGCTTCTCCCTCTGCCTCTGCCTGCCACTCTGTCTGCCTGTGCTCGCGCTTTCTCTCTCTAACAAACAAATAAATAAATAAAATCTTTTTTAAAAAAAGAAATTTATGGTGGCATCTTTGGTCATCCTAATGACTTGAGGGATGGCAGTGGCCACAAGGAAGCTGATACTCTGCCCACCAAAGAATTGTTTCCCCAAATTCCAGCAATGCCTCAGCTGAGGAATAGACAGAAGGGGAGTTGGAAATTTGCTGAGATAACTTGTCTTAGGAAAACATTCAGTTTACAAAAGTGTTCCATTTTCCCCACCCCCAAAATATGGATACTGCATCCTGGACACGTAAGACCACATACTTCCTCAGCATTTTATGCTTTACCTGGGGCATCAGAATTTTTACAGAGGCTTCCTTGGAGTGTGTCACCATTGTTGAAAGATAAATCATACCTTTGAGAAGACAAGGCACTAGATTATATTTAAAGGATAATGCCTCAGCTTTGGGCTGGGTCGAGTGAGCCCTTGTATTCGTATATGATCACAGCCGAACTGCTTAGTCTGTGTGTTTCCCTGGTGGGAAGGGTTAGGTGGGCTGTGGGCTTCCCTAGAATATAATTGTTGGTGGTTTTTGCAGTCCCTGAGGAAAAGCTTAAATAGGCTTTGTGATTCCAGTGGTTATCAGGGGAGCAAATGGCAGGAGCTGATCTCCTTGGGTACTTTCATTGAGGGAAGCATGGACACAAAAAAACATAAGTAAAAACAGGAAACCCATTTGGTTTTGTTTCGGGATTTTTTGTTTGTTTTCAGGGTTTTTTTTTTTTTTTTCTTACTAAATTTGAGGAATGATAGCCCAGCTTGTGCGTAACATCAATTAACATTCCATTCTTGCTGAAAGTTGATATGTTCAGACAGGAAAATGTAGACAAGTTATTTCATAGAGAAAAGGGAAAGGGTTGTCATAAATACCTGATTTTTCAATGTCTGATTTGTACTGTATACTCTGTATATCTTATAGTGATAGAAAGTAAAAAATACTAGCAACTGGGAAAGACACTGAAACAAATTGGACATTATTTGCAAGAATGATAGCTGGAATTTAATGTTGGTAATAAAGGTTATGATTCCTAAAGGGTACTGCATTTAAAATTTTTCCCATTGTTTTCTGTTTTTCTATTTAAGGAAAAGTCCATTTAGTTTAGTGATGCATTAGTTAACATATACGTGGTGATATATAAAGACTTAAAATCAGTTTTTTAGACTGAACTGATATTTATTTTTAGAATTTCTTGAAGAGAAAAGACTGTGCTCCACTTCCTGGAAATAAACATTTTTTAGTGGGTTATGTCATACAGGACCTGGGAATCAACTTAATCTGTGGAATGTTAAAGGAATAACAAGTTAACTGATTCGAAACTGGCATCTTAGAGCCATGAGAAATGCTACTACATTCGTTTTCTTCCAAAGCCAGACTCAGATGTCCACTTCTGGTACTCCCTGCAGAAATCAGTCCCACCTTTCTCCCTCAGTGTTTCCAGAGTGACATCTTATTCATGCCTTTCATAATACTGTTTTCTAGCTCGTTTCTAATTATTCTTAGGGTCCTCTGTATCAGGCTGTATGCTCCTTGAAGGAATTGGTCTTTTGAGAAAAAAATTGAGGGCAATTATAAGAGTGGACTACAGTCGTAGCTGTGGGTGGGTGCGTGACTTAGGCTGTGTAACAAAGACCTATTTATTTAAAGATTGTAGAACAAAAATGTGAATGGCTACCGTGAATGCCTTAGATTCAGGCAGGAGGGGCCCCTGGTCTGGATCTCATACTTGAGGGGAGCCTGCATTGGCCCTGCGCCAGCAGGTCCTCCCTCCATGGAGCATCGAATCCAGCTGGAGATACTCGGCTGGAGTCTGAGACTCCCCCCGCCCCCCATCCCACCACACTCAGGGCATTGTGGTTCCCTGACCGAATGGGTCCTTCCTCCCGACGGTACCCCTTGTGTGTTCATCCAAGTCTGAGGGCAACAGTTGGCAGGTACAATGGGCTTGGGATGCATGTAACTGTGTGTGAGATCTTGTGCTGCAGGAAGGAGCTGGGGCTGTGAAGCGCGGTGGGACCCTGTTACCCTTAATACCTGCCGTGGGCTATTTTTATCAGAAATGTCTCTGACAGGGTGAGCATCCATTCCTATGACCAGTATCGAAATACTGCGTTTGTGGCCAGAGAGAGTAGGTTACAGGGGGGTTCTTTCCATTGCATGTAAGTGATGTGTGTAAGAATCATGACTCATGGGTTATATAATCTCCGTGACAGTAATACATGCTTATTCAGTGGAATGACTACATGGCTAGCTAAAACGGTATTTAGAGTCATTCTAAAGTCGACAGTTCTAAGTACTTCCCACGTCATATGCAGTGTATGGTGCGACTCATTCTTGTCTGTCAGGATAAAAGAGAGAAAGAGTGACCAGCCACTCAGCCAGCAGTTTTGGGCACACCTGGCTGTGCTCACAGGTCTGCCGCAGAGAGTCTGAGGAGCAGGACCTGGGACATCACCAGCAGTGTGATGATGACTCTGACCATCATGAAGCACTGTGACCCGCAGCCCAGGGAGGGAGCAGTCTTCATAGTTCTGTGATGTCAGATGTTTATTACTGTTTTCCTGAATTGGTCTACACAGCACACAGGGTGACACGGTACTATTGCTGTTGGATGCGGTGTTTGGAGAACTCCTTACCAACGGCCTCGTTTGGCAGGTGGGGAAACTGAGACTCGGGCAAGCAGTTTGTGACCAGGTTGAGTCTGAATTCACCAAACAGATTGTAAAGAGCTTGGGGAAATCTAATATCAATATTCTGGCTCTCACCTACCGTCCCCACTCCCTTCCTCCTCTCCACACCGTAGGCCAGTATGTCAGAGGACATGAGACTGTGTTCTGTGGAGTTACTGGGTCCTACAAAGGGTATCCAGAGAGTCCACAAAAGTTCAAACAGTGTATTTTTTTTAATATATTTTAAGTCTTATTAAAAATGACTAGCTCATGCCACATTTTTGACACAGTAGAGAACACTGAGGCATGAACTTGTACCTCCTGGCTAAATTACCTTTGTTGTTGTTGGTGGTGGTGGTGTTTAAGAGAAAGAGAGAGAGAGCAGGGGGAGGGGAGAGGGAGAGGGAGAGAGAATCTCAAGCAGGCTCCATGCCCAGCACAGATCCCAGTATAGGCTCGATCTCATGATCCTGAGATCGAGACCTGAGTCGCAATCAAGAGTTGGATGCTCAAGGGACTGAGCCACCCAGGCTTCCCCTGGCTCACTGATTTTTTTTTTTTTTTATGTAGACCTCAGAATAAAACTTCTGCCACGTGTGTGTAGACTTGAACATCTCATAAATGGATTGTTGCTGAGGAAAAACCAAGCGTTCTCTTGATTCACTCCTGTGTGTGTCTGCCCCCTTAAAATCATCCAGGTGCATAATCACAGCAGTGCACACACCATGCCACACTCACCGAACCTGGGACTTTTCAAGAACCATTCAGAGCAATGCCAGTGTTAATGGTTTTATATCCAGATGTCATTGCCAGAAGACCCAGACGCTCCCCCAGGATAGTCACCAGAAAGCTGCCTTAACTTTATAATTTCCTTATAGAGAGGAGTCTTACTCTACCTTAAAATGAGGTCGTGCCTTTTAGTGTCTCTGTAACTTCATGTGCTGAGGTCAAGTTCAGGAATGGCCTGCCATACACCTGTCTCTGCTCTGCAGTGAACAGTCTTATAGCGACTTTTCAGGGCAGTTGGAGGGCCTTTCTACAACCATTAGACAAAAGGTACAATTAGCATTTTCTCTCCAGTGTTTGTGTGCAATACACAGTTTGGAGAATTCCGCTTTGTACCATAATGGAAGAATAAGAAGTTTCTCATCTTTTTAGTGACTTAATGAAATTCTCACTAAATGAATTATATTCCCTCCTCCAAGGGTCTTTTTTTTTTTTTTTCCATATCATCTATCCTATTAAGAGACACTTGTGGGGCTGCCTGGGTGGCTCAGTCTGTTAAGCGTCCAGCTCTTGATTTCAGCTTGGATTGTGATCTCAGGGTCATGGGATCCAGCCCTGCGACCGGGTCCCTGCTCAGCACCAAGTCAGCTTGGAATTTTCTCTCTGCCCCTCCCCATGCTTGCGCTCTCTCTCTCTCTCTCTCTGTCTCTCTCAAATAAACAAAATCTTAAAAAAAGAGAGAGAGAGACACTTGTATTCTGAAAACACCTTCCTCTCTGTAGAAATCACCAAAAAACAACAAATAAACAGTAAACATGGAAGATGTCATTTGCCAGCTCTACAAATTAGAATGATTCACTTGGGGGAGTAAGTGATTCCCCAGATTATTTAAGATCATTGATTTATTTAATACCAGAAGTATTATAAAAACTCGAATTCCTCACATCCCACTCTCATGCCTTTAGCAGTGGATGGTTTCCTACTCTAACCCTAGTTTGGTAGCATTTAGTGAACACTGGAGAAACAGTGCATATTCAAAAACTTTATGATAAGCCTAAGGGAGTAGAGTAATGAAATAGACTGTAGCATTCAGTCAGCAGGTAATTGCTGCTGACTTCCCGTGTACCAATTACTGTCAGTGAACCTGAGGGATGATGTGGACTAGAAATGGACACGGTCTTTGCTTTCATGGAGTTCATCATCTCATCACAGTGATCACAAAAAGAAATGAATAGTGAGAAACCGACATCCAGTAAAGGGAAGGGACACAGTCCGATTGGGTCCTGTGTCTGAGGAACCCTCATAGGCTGGGGGTCAGGGAAGCTCTCCTCGCGCGCCCTTGCAGGGCAGTGAGATGCTGAGAGAGGTCAGCAGCATTGTCCTGAGGGAACCTGCCGGGATGCAGCAGCCCCCATGGACATGCACATCACACAGCCCGCGCTCACTTTCTCTGTTTGTGTTTAGAATAGTTCACTTCACAGTACCCCGCCAGCACCACCAAGTTGACAAAGTGAAGTGGGACCAGAGATGGCAGAACAATGTCATCTTTTACAGGAGCAAATAAATTGTTGATGCTTGTTTCCTCTTCGTGCATGTTGTATTTCCTACGGAGACCTGGCAAGGTCTGTGCCTCAGCTCGGGCAGCCGAGCTGCTCCCACAGAAGCCTGCAGACACTGCCAGTGCATACTGAGTAAATCAGACCAAGAGCCTGAGTCAAGTATAATGGAAAAAACCCAAAGGTCTGTCGCCTCAGCACCTCAGCGAAAGTGCGGGACACACCTCTGAAGCCGGAAAGACTCCTATAACTCCCTCCCCACTCCACATCCCTCGCCATGACACAACCAGGTCTGTTTTGTGAACATTTCCAGTTGCCAGTACATATTTCATAGTGAACAATGGAGTGTTTGTGCTGGTTTCATTTTCACTTTCACCAGTGAGGGAAGTGGAACACAATGGGGGCAGTGCACAGAACTGGGAACAGGACACGTTTTCTTTAGGATTCCCAGGGCTGGGTACGTGGAAAATGCCAGAGCCAACACAAACATGAAAACCCATCCAGATCCTTCGGTGCGCATTCTCAGTGGCAGTAAAACCCATTTTGAGTTACCATCTGATAGGTGAACTCTGCCTCCCCAGTGAAGGCAAGCATTGATGACTGCGGTGAGAATTTCTCCCATGTCGGAAGCTGGTGCATCTCCATGCTATACGGAAGGCTGCTGTGTGGGTGTGTGTTCACATGGGTGTGTCGCAGTACCGTGTATACTTGTGAAGTCAATCAAATAACTGCTTTTCTTGTTTATAAACGATAGTCATTCATTTGACTCACCTAATTCTAGCTCCTTCCTGTGGTCACTGTTGCCAGTCAATTCTGGACGAAAGCAGTTTCACTGTAATGCTATTGCCTGCAGGGTGTTTTACTCAAAGAAAGGACAGGATGTTCTTTGATTCCGTATATCCGTTTGGCCACCGTGTCCTGTCAAGGTACCATATAGATGTCTGGTTGTCACCTGTTTTTTTTATATTCTGTTATGGAGACACCCTGTGTGAAGCCATTCAAATCTCAGAACCTGAGGCCCAGTCTGAGTGTCCAGACCAAGCACTGACTTAAGGTTAACAAGACCAAGTACTACAGAAAGATTTTGCAGGCAAAGGGTTTCTCAAAGACGGAAAAAGTTTTGTTGGGTCTTACGTTTAATGTTCTTATGGGAATGTGCCTTCTTTGCTTGGTCAGGAGCTGGTCTGAATAGACTGTTTAATGAGATCTTTTCATTCATCTCCCGAAAATTTGCCTAACTCGGATATGTTCATGTTCATCCAAAGGAGTAGAAGGCACAGTCCTTGGAACTGAATGTAAAACAGTGTTTCTGTAACTTGCACTTTTACCTCCTCTTTCACATATTCTTTGGATATGTGAGTTTCTTGTGTTTTATAAATGTCACTACTTACTTCCACGTGAGGAGAGGGGCAGTGTCATCACTTTGCTTAGGTTTTGACAGACTCCTGGTGTACGTTCCTATGTTGAGATATGTTATCGAACTTCTGTTACATTGGATATATCCATTTTTATTCCTTCAACCCACATCTTACACTATTCTAGTGTTTCCCACAGTACCTTCCTGACACATGGTGAGCACTTGATAAATACGTGATGAGTTAATAAAATGAATCTTCACGATTCTCCAGTGTCTAAAGCGTGAATGCCAACCCTGTAAGCATGCCATGCAAAGGCTTTTTGTAGTGTAGCCCCAACCCGACCCTTCTGCCCTCCCATTCAGAGACCACCCCCATTCACATAAACGCCTCTCCCCTGCTGTCTAACCACACTAAATTTCTCACTACTTCTTAAACTTCATTAAGTTCTTCCCCAGCTCCTGGCTTTCACCAGTGAATCAGTGAATGAATTTCCATCCACATTTTCCATGTTGCTGCTGGGGTCATTGCATCATCAGTCATAAGCATCTAAAGTATTCGTGTTTGTGTAGTTGTTTTTTGGTTTTGTATTTGTTTTTTTGCTTTATTTTTTGTTGGTTTTGGTTTTAGGTTGGGGTTTTGGGGGCTGTTTTTGTTTTTTGTTTTCTTTGTTTTTGATTTCTTTGCTTGGGGTTGGGTTTTTTTGGGGGGTTGTCTTTTGGGGATCTTGTTTTGTTTTTTGTGTTGTTATGTTTTGCTTTAGATGCAACTTCTAGCAAATCTTCCCAGTTGCGTACGTCACTCCCTCATATCAACTTGAGCCCTGAGAAGTAATATTTGCATAATCATTATTCTTTATCCCTCCTTCAAGATCATAAACCTCCATACACCTCCCCTGCTTGTACACTTAACATTTTCTGTATGGTATGTTTTAATTAAAAATTAAGATCTCGTGGGATCTTTGGAGCAACCATGATGTTACAGGAAAAGGTTGAGAATGTCTGCGTTGTAGTTTCTTACTTAGTTGACTTGGGTTCTTACAGAGATGAGGTAGATTAGGTACGTCTTTATGTTCATCTGTGAAGGTCTTTCTAAAAGAAAAGCTCAGGCTTTTATATGATTTCTTTGTCATGATGGATTATCTTTCCTATTTTATTGACCTTATTGCTAAGATGGCACATTGGTTTCTGAATGATGCCCTTTGGGTTGCTGAGCTATTCCTCTGTTGCTCCTGCTTTCTGTTTTCCTCCAGTGAGTGGAGCACAGAGTTTGAGTGACATTGTTGCCCCGGGTGTCTGTAAGGATACTGATGATTTTTAAATCCCTCATAAATTTGAATGTTAAATTTTACAGTTGGCTGTGGAGGGATAATCTACCTTCAGATCTCAGGGAAGCATCCAGAAGAAAGAAGGGGAAAGCGTAGGAGAATTTACTTTAGCGCTGCTCATATATTTATTTTGAAGGTTGGCAGAATCTAAAAGTGGGGCTGTAAATTTAACAACTTGGCCATAAAAGCCCCAAAATAAGGGAGAAAAAGTCTCTACCACTTCTAGGTTTGGATACTTATATAAAGCTACAAGGTTTCTTTTCTTCTGCCATCTTAAAAAAAATTTTTTTTTAAATTTTTTTTTTAATTTATTTATTTGTTAGAGAGAGAGAGAGAGAGCGAGCACAGGCAGAGGCACAGGAAGAAGCAGTCTCCCTGCCGAGCAAGGAGCCTGATGTCGGACTCGATCCCAGGACGCTGGGATCATGACCTGAGCCGAAGGCAGCCGCTTAACCAACTGAGCCACCCAGGCATCCCCCCAAAATTTTTTTTTTAATTTCTAAAGCCACCCTTCCCCTTCTTCTTTCTCATTTTTGTTCTGATTACTTTTGAAAGGTTACGATGCTTTGAAATGCATGGAAAGAAGTGTTTTCTGAATGCTTGCTGGTAGACTTTGTTGATAGATTTACAGTGATGTTGAATACTATCTGTACCTTATGTAACGCTGGGTGATTTCAGTGAGGTGGGGACTGCACATGGTATCAGTTCTTGTGGGAAAATATGCTTCAGTGGCTTACTGGCACCGCTCTTGGAATGTGGCATTTAAAAGTACCTTTTTACAGTGGGAAAGAATTCTGTCAAGAATAAACAGTCTGACCTTGTTAAATGGGCCAAAGTCTGTCTGTAACCTAGTTCCAGAAAACTAGCTTTTACTAGTTTAGGAAAAGCAGATTAGAAAAATCACAATTAAAACTTTCTGAAGAATGGAAAAAGTTACTGTGAAGAGGATGAGATAAATTCCAAAAATGATGGTCTTCACATATGTGAATGAACATTTCCTTAGATGACTATAAAATCCCACTCTTCTAGAGTGGATGAAAGAGCAGGATTATAGTCAGTCAGGAAAGCAGAGCTTCTTTTTCCTGGAAAGACAAGACTGGCTTATAGAAAAAAGCTGTAGGAGGGGCCATGGAACGTACACCCGCTGTGGGAAACCAGTAAGCTTGGGGAGATGAAGAAAGAGTAAAAATTGCCACGGACTCCCCATTGCCCACAGGTTAGAAAGTCTAGATACTCTGCAACGGTTTATTCCTAACTTTACTCCCCATCCCTGCTGTCCCACCCACCCCAAACCCATCCGCATGCCCTGTGATCTCGCCACTCCAGACCTCTGTTCTCCTACTTGAAACAGCACACGATTGGATGTTGTACCTCGTGCCTTAGGCATTCTCTTCACTTAGATTGTTGCCTTTCCCCTTCTCAGCCTCACAGATGCCTACTCATTCTTCAAGACTATGCAGATGCCGTCTCTTCCCTGAAGTCAGCCAGACTCTCTAGGATAACTTTGGGCATTCCTTTCCTGTGCACTTTTGATTTGCCTCTAATATAAGTAGCTGTCATATCTGTTTAAGCACTTGGGGTTAACAACACACAGGCACACTATGCTGCTCTGTGAATGTAAAAGGGGGTGCCCGTGTGTGTGTGTGTGTGTGTGTGTGTGTGTGTTCTGAAACAAGAGGTTTCAGAGTAGGGGAGGTGGAGGAAGGCTGCACTGGGGGATACTGAGTGCATTTGGGAAGCAATGCTTCCCCTAAACGTCACCTTCCCTGAAAGGTGTCATAACAACTTGTATCTGCATCCATTTTGAAATTACAGCACCAGGAATCAACTTATTTTATTGATCACTCTCAACTACTAAAACCTTGTGATTATATTTCAATGGCATTCTGGAAAACCAAGTTGATTGCTTTTGCTCAGATGCATGACCGGTAGTTAGTTGGTTAGGTATTATCAGAGTATGTTAGATCTCGATGATGCTTTATTTGATCATAACCGTGTTTAACATTAAATAGTTAATTTATCAGTAATAACCTAAATTGGTGAAATATTTTTAGTGGAGTTATAGTAATGACTAAATCTTGTATTCTAAAACATAATATAGCTTTAAGAGAACTGTGTTAAGTTAAAAAAAAAAAAAACCTCATGTGTAAAATAGATAAATAATCAAGTACTTTGCAGATGGGATTGTGGCAGAGGTTTTCCAAAAGGAGCCTGTGCACATTTAAAATATAATTTAATAGGGGCTCCTGAACAGCTCACTCTGTGAAGTGACTAACTCTTGATTTTGGCTCAGGGTCATGAGATCCAGCCCCCCAGCCCCAACAGGGAGTCTGCTGTGGATACTCTCTGCCCCTCCCCACTGATCCCCTTGCTGTCCCTCAAATAAATAACCAAATCTTTAAAAAATATATAACTTACTACTAAATTAAGATGTATTCCTTAAACCATTTCAGGATTATATATATTATGTAAAGCTTCTTACAACATGTACAAAGGTAGTTAACAACAGCCAAAAAGTCTATTGGGAATTTAAAGGTGTTAAATGGGGGTCGGGGGAGGGCAGTTGTCTAGGTGGCTAAGTCGATCAGACTCTTGATTTCTGCTCAGGTCATGATCTCAGGGTCATGAGATCAAGCCCGGTGTCAGGCTCTATGTTGGGCCTGGAGCCTGCTTGAGAGTCTCTCTCTCCCTCTGTCCTTACCCACCAAAAAATAAATAAATAAAATGAAATGGAAGTGTTAAGACTCACATGTTCTTCTTTTACCCAAACACAGATTGGCCACAGTCGTGCCTTTTACTGGCAAGTTGAGATTAAAAATGTAGCAGAACATTTAAGATTCGGGGGCTGGGTGGCTCAGTCATTAAGCATCTGCTTTTGGCTCAGGTCATTATCCCAGGGTCCTGGGATTGACCCCCGCATTGGGCTCCTTGCTTAGCGGGAAGCCTGCTTCTCCCTCTCCTACTCCCCCACTTATGTTCCCTCTCTAGCTGTGTCTCTCTCTGTCAAGTAAGTAAAATCTAAAAAAAAAGAAAATAGAGAGAGAAAAAACATTTAAGACTTTTGACAAGGTTGAATAATTAATCCACTTGAAGTGAGTAAACTGCTTCTTCAGGGGTGAACTTTCTTTACCAGTTTTATAGCAAGTCAGAATATAATCTGTCTTTATATCTTTTGTTCTACTTTTACATCTAAAAGAACTCTTTGATTTTAGGACATGGGGCTAAATGGCATGTTGCTGCTACCATACCTAGAGTATCACCAAATTTGTATTTTCCATCAGGTTCTTTTTCATTGATGGTTTATGGGCTCCTGTTTTTAAAGGCATCAAATTTTCCCAGTATTTGATTATAGTTCACAAATATTGTTAGTCATATGATATTCATCAATCACTTTAAACATCCGATATTTATAGCATCCATTTTCTTTGTAATTTTATTTTTAGAAACTTGGTATCAGGAGACTTTCTAAAGAATATAGTTTAGACTATTTATTTATTTGAGAGAGAGAGAGTGCACGCATATGAAAGGGAGGATGGGAGACATTTTTGAGAGATAAATAGCATTAGAGTTAGCCCTGCCTTATCCACGGGGGGATACGTTTCAAGACTCCCAGTGGATCCTGAAACTGAAGACAGTTGGCAACCCTATTTATGTTATTGTTTCTTCCTATACATACACATCTATGGTAAAGTTTAATTTATAAATTAGGCACCCTAAGAGATTAACAACAATAACTAATAAAAATAAAACGGTAATAATATATGTGTAGAAGTTGTGTGAATGTGGTCTCCCTCAGCATATCTTGTACTGTGTGTTCGTCTTTCCTCCCCTTGTTGGTGATGATGTGAGGGGCTAAAATGCCTGTGTGACGCGATGACATGAGGGGAATGATTGTGACGTAGCTTTAGGCTTTTGTTGACCTTCTGACGATACCTCAGAATGATCATCTGCTTCCAGACCACAGTTGACCCCTGGTAACTGAAACCACAGAAGACAAAACCACAGATAAGGGGGGCCCACTGTATTTGTAAGACACAATTCACCAAATCCAGAGACATGTTCTGCTGTTTACTCTGCATTGCCTTTGCGGCATGTGTATGCATGAGTCAGAACCCTCCTCTAAACACTTTTCCTTCCTCAGTCAATTTTTTAAATCTACATTCTTTTTTAATTGCTGCAGTTATTTTAAAATTCAAACATCCCAGATAGGTTAAAAAAAAAAAAGGTAAAGAGAAGCTTCTCAATAATATTTCCTCCCAGAAAAAGCCACTGTTAACCATTTGGTAAATGGACTTTCACCCCTTTTGTATTTTTATGCAATTCTATGCATGTGGAGACAGTATGCTTATAGTATACATGTGCATTATTTTTTTTGTTCAGAGTCTTTTGTGGACTTTTTCCAATTTATCTTGCACATTTTTCCATATCTAATATTGTAGCTTATTTATTTTTCCCTTACCTTCACTGTGTGAATATGCCTAACATTTTTCACCTGGTCTCCTAGGATGAACCTTGGCAGTAGTTTCTCCTTGTTTGGCTGCAGTGAGCATCCTTGGGCTTACAGGTTTTCACCCAAATACCAATATTTTTGTAGGCTAATTTTCAAGAAATTGCATTACCAAAAGATGAAGAATATGCACACCCTTCCCTTTTTTTAATGTTTTGCTTATAAGAAACTGCCAGACACCATTTTTATTTTTATTTTTTTAAGTAGGTTCCATGCCCAGCATAGAGCCCAACATAGGGCTTGAACTCATGACCCTGAGATCAAGAGTCAGAGGCTTAGCGGACTAAGCCATGCAGGTATCTCCAGAAAACTGCCAAACTGTCTTTTAAAGTAGCTGTAACATTTTTCCATGCCCCGCCCCCAGCAGGAACAAGAGTTCCTGTTGCTCCACATCTTCATCAGCATTTGGTGGTGTCAGTGTTTTGAATCTTGGACCTTCTAATAGGTGCATGGTAGTATTTCATTGTTGCTTTAATGCATATGGCCGTTTCAGAATCTGATAGTGCCAAGTTATCAATATTAAAGCTCATTTTTAAAAACTTTTATAGCAATTCAACTTTAGGCAGCCTGGTTACACCAAGTAAAATTCTTTCTCCTTTTTTCTTTCTCTTGCGAGCTTTCTATACCATTCTGTCCCTTACTCTCCTCTTTCCCATTCTGAAACCAACCCAGTTTTATTTTTAGGACAAATTTATTTTCTTTTCTCTTACAAGCTAATCTCCATACCTTGTATGCTTTTTTTTTTTTTAAGCCAAAAACACATGCTACTTTCCTTATAGACAGAGGTGTTTCACTTATTATTTCTAGTAGCTTTAATTACATGTGTTAATTAAAATTTTTGACCTTTAGGAGCCTTAATTTTCTAGTGAAAACTAGTGAGTGAGCAGTTATGAACTCTCACAGCAGCATTCTTTAGATTGGGAAATTAATGAATACATTTCATGATTTCTAGAAGCATGTGCTTTTTAATAGTATAATATTTCAGGGGTGCTTGAGTGGTTCAGTTGATTAAGTGTCTGACTTTGGCTCAGGTCATGATCTCGGAGGCCCTGGGATCAGGATAGAGCCCTGCATCCAGCTTCTGGGAGTCGGCTTCTCCCTCTTCCTCTGCCCCTCCACTCCACCTACCCACTCTTGCTCACTCAATAATACTTTAAAAAAAGAATAGTACAGTCTTTCATTATGACCCAAGACATGTTTACAAATGGACCCAAATTTATCTTTAGTTCCTCTATAATAAGAAAAACAAAAGTAGATAAACTAATATTCCATAGTTAGTGTTCAGTATTTTATTTTATTTGGAAATGATCTAGATACTCATTGAGCTTCCCATCATTTAATTTAACTTAGCAGAACTTGAAAGTTTCAAGTTAACAAAGATTTGGGAAGCTGTTTTTAAGTATACATACCATAAAACATAACTATTGGTAAAAAGTTCACCTAAAAAACTCTTTATCTCACTTACATCTGTCTAAATCACTTGCTCCCAACAATTGTTTCAACTCCCCACAAAAACTTCATGAGACATTAGACAAAGTCTGCCATCACCCCAAGCTATTTCTCTTGCTGACAGATTTTTGTCAGCGATATAACATGAACCTACTCTTTCTGAGTTTACTAGTCAAGTAAAAGTTAAATGCCTGCATTATATTCAGTATTGATAACTCTAAAGACATGTCTATTTTAATTAAAACAACTTAAACTAGCTTTAATACCTAGTATTTTCAGATCACATAGACCTAAAAGATATTTGGGTTAGTTTCTGTTATATTTCTGAGAACATTAGGGAATATTCAATTTATAAAGGCTTAATTTTAAGTCCATTAACTAAAGCTCTTTACGGTATTGATTTTGGCAATACCATCCAGAGACAGAAATATATCACACATCTATAACACACATACACATATAAACATACAGGCAGATGCAGAGACTTAACAGCTTTTGTTTTAAAATTTTAGCCATGGGGGTTGCCTGGGTGGCTCAGTTGATTAAGCGACTGCCTTCAGCTCAGGTCATGATCCTGGAGTGCTGGGATCCAGTCCTGCATCAGGCTCTCTGCTCAGCAGGGAGTCTGCTTCTCCCTCTGATCCTCCTTTTCTCGTGCTCTCTCTCTCTCAATCTCTCTCTCTTCTCTCATTCTCTCTCAAATAAATAAATAAAAATCTTAATTTTTTTTTTTTTTTTTTAGCCATGGGGCACCTGGGTGGCTGAGTGAGTTAAGTGTCTGTCTTTGGCTCAGGTCATGAGCCCAGTCCTGGGATGAGGCCCTGAGTTAGGCTCCCTGCTCAGCTGGAATCTGTTTCACCCTTTGCCCCTCTTCTTCCACACCCCCCCCCACCTTGCTCTCTCTCTCTCAAATAGATAAAATATTTAAAATAAATAAAAAAATAAAATTTTAGCCATGAGTCAGGTACAATACAAAACTCACTAGTTTATACAACAGTTGAATTCTTTTTTTTTTTTTTTTTTTTTTTTTTAGTTCACCTCAGATGGCTAAAGCTCTTACAAATATTTGTAGAGAGGACATAGAGGATTTTTTCCTTTGCCCAGTATCCAAGTACTTCCTCCCATCTTTTTGTTTCTTCCCAAGAGAAGCATCTCCATAAAATTTGCCTTTTAAAGAATGGCTGTTAGGTCCTAGAGAAAATGAGGGTGGAAAATCTACATCACAAAGGCACAAAGAAGATACCCAGATTTTTCTCCTGGTTGGATTTTTTGGGAGCATATTTGCCTTTTATCAGAAGTCTGGGGTAATTACTATTTAAATTTTTCCTTTGCTTAAGTGCTGGACAGTTCTGTTTAATGTTTACAATACCTGTAATTTTGCATGAAAGAAGAGGTTTGGTGATACATAAGGATAGGTCGTCTTTGAATTGCTTCTTAGAGCCACATTTCTGGCTGTGTAGAAATTTGCAAGATGAGAGGTTCTAATTCCTCAAAAAACTGGGTTGTATCCTAAATATCAAGGGATTGACCGGGCCATCCACTTAAACTTGCTTCTTTGTATCGGGGATTTCCAGCTAAGAAATCAAGAGATTTCTAGAGCTTCAGGGTTTAATGCAGTACATCTCAAAAAGTCTGTGTAAAGTGTATAACAAAGTCCTCCTTTCCGAGTGCACAGTTCAACGTTGAACCAATTCGCTTTAAGGGAAAAGGCCTTTACTGTTGCTTCTGTCAGCCCCTGAACATTGGCCTTGGCTGCTCCATGTCCCCGATCATTTGTAGGAGGGCCTGGGAGAAATTCTGGTCATCTGTTTCCTCTGTGAAGAGGAGGTTTTCCCTAGGAGGCCATCACTTGTCCAGTACCTGCAGTATAATCAATGTGACAAGAGCACCCCTTCACAGTAAGTCAAGGAGCCTGTGAGTAGGGTTGTGAACAGCCACTCATCTCTCCAGTTCCTCAGTTTGATAGGATCTTCTCAAAGTAGTGGTTAAAAGGGCTTTGTAATTTCAAAGATGTGCTCTTTTCCAATGGACATGAATTCTTTGAGGTGAGGTCCCAAGGTATATTTGCAGAGGACATTGAATGGGAAGGCCCAAAGCTGGCAGAGCCTGATTACAGAGCCCTGGAAAGTAGGAGGAATCATTACCCCTACCATCCTTCTGGCACTTCTGCTAAATTATCTCCTGGCTTTTATTATTTACATGAGTAGCCTGTATACCCCACGGCTGAAGATCAGGCTGGAGTGCTTTCTGCAAATATTGTTTTAGAGAAAAAAGACAAGAAAGTCAAATGGGCAACTGGATATTAGGGGTTTTCTGTGGAAGTGAGAGGTGTTTGAGGAACCAAGAGAATTGGCTGAAGCAGTGGGGCTGGATTTTGAGAAGGGGGTTCTTAAAGTAGGGGCCAAGAGATCCAGAGGTCTTCTGGAGTGTCAGGGAGAGGGAGTTGGGGATAAAGGCTGTATTAAGAGGGTAGAGAATGGGAATTTACATTAGATGGTGGGTTTTAATTTTTGTTCTTCCATCTTACTAAGGAAGTCCCTACAGCTAGCCATTATACTCTACTGTATTCACTCTTCAACTTGGTCTTTCTGTAGGTACCAATGAAACAATTGTTTAGGATGAGAGCTCTCTTAAAAAAAATTTTTTTTTCTTTCAAATGTAGCCAAGTCAGAGGATCCATTGTCCAGTTTCTACCATTGACAAGTAGGATCTTAGGTTAATCTAAATAGCACCTTAAATCAGTAAGCCTTTTTAAGGCTTAATCCTGGATGCAAGAGGCAACCCAAAGGAGACTAGAAAAGATACAGCCCTCTAGTATCCAGAATGAGACCATGAAGGCTGAGACTGCACGGACCCCTTACGGATCAGGACACCTTATGACAAAGAGATGCAGGTGGGAGGCCAGGTTACCTGTGATTCTGACTCACTGGCTGCGGCTACATTGATCCTATCACGGGAGTCTTGAAGTTGGAGGGCAAGCACTCTAACAGCTAAGTGCTCTGCCTGTGCCCACCTGTTTCATGGCTTTTTGCTTCCAGTTAGAAGTAGCCTTTATCTCATGTGCCATTAGCTCACAGTCCAGTCTGTCTAAACAGTGCCTTTCTGCTAAGAACCATGAACTCGGGGTCCGTGAGGCCAGCTCCGACAGTGGGCTCAAAGGACCTGTGCCTGCTGTGGTAGATGCTGTCATTTTCCTCCTCGATGACAAACAACACAAAAGACAAAAACGGTGGCCAGCTCTGGAAGTAAAAGGGTCAGTAGAAAGCTAGTACTCCTAACAAATTTTTGCCAGAGTCCCTAGACTCAAGGAACAAGTTCACCCAAGTATTTTCTCTTGTTAATCTGAACTGAGAAAAAGGCAGAGGTCTCTCCCCCACTCTCACTTCTGTCAGACCCTGCAGGCAAGGTTCCGGAGACTGACTTGGTCAAGGATTCTCACCTTCTGCCAGTCTTGTCAGGGGTCCCAAGATCTCTCAGCTGTAAGCAAACCCAGAGCCGGCCTTGTCCAGCCACTGAAGGTCCATCCCTTCGTGGTCACCAACTGTAGGGGTGGAAAAGTTTTCCCTGCCCACCCCCTGTTCTAGGTTCTTTGGCTGGTCTAATAAGTTAAATTGATAAAAGATTAACAGCAGAAAAACAAATTTTGTACATACAGGAACCCCATAAAAATATGACACCCGAAAGGTACCAGCAAGATCATTGAGGCTAAAATAATTATCCTGCACTGAGGAAAGAGGTAAGGGTCTAGGGAGACAGAGGAGAGGAAAGCCATTTCCAGGAAGGCAGCGGAGATCTTTAGAAAGCTAAGGTAGCCCCTATTATGCGGAAAGTTTCTCCAGTAAAGGTATCTCTGGTAATAATTCTCTTCCTGATGCAGGCCCCTTCTCCAGTGTAAATGTAGGCAGTGGAGGGGAAAATAAAGAGCTTTTCCTGAATCTGCTGGGTTTAAATACTTCCAGTTCCAAGTAACATGCTTTTGGTCACTTTAGCCAAAGTGATGTGTTCTGTGGTGACAAATTCTGCTTCCCTTCACTTTACATCTCCGCTTGGTGTCCCCGAGCGACAGAAACAAGACATGACAAAAATGTCAGTCACGGCCCCAGGCAATCCTGCTTCATTTTCCTTTCCTTATTCCTAGGTATCACCAAAGCTAGAATCCTCAGGGTTTCTTCTGGACCCATTTGTGTCAGCATTTCATTTGGGTTACAAGTGCAGAATTAATCAATCAAACCTGTGCTGAGTAATAATAACTTAAAAATAAAGTATCTTGAAATAATTTAAAAATCTGACCTAAGTGGTGTCCCTTTGACTCCTGTAACCGCATTAGGAAAGTGCCATCCTTCCCTCCTCGGTGAATCATGTTTTCTCCCGTGGTGTCAGGATGCTGCAGCCTCAGGTGTCACCTCCTCACAGAGCTGTGGTCTAAGCAGTGAATAAGGAAGCAGGCGCCAGGGAGGGTTGATGGGGGAAGACAGTCTTGTCCAAAGGCTCTTTTCAGACTCTGCCTTACATTTCCTCTCCCAGAACCGGATCATTTACCTACCCGTAGACCACTCGCACTGCAGGTAAGCATACTGCTACCCACAGAAAATCAGGTTAGGTTAGACAGGAAGAGGGGGCATGGCTGTTGGTAGACAACCCACCAAGACAGGCCTTCATTGATCCAGAAAACTCCCCAAGGCATCGGGGCCGCTATATAGGTAGGAGCTTGTACTGTTGGTTCCTTTCAGAGGTACACAGATATATTCAGTGACCTCTAATAAAATGTTTTATGACATTTAGTGCTCTTTCCCTTCGTGCTCCACATATGTTAATAAGCAGAAAGCTTCAATTTTATGGGAATGTTAATGAGGCTAAGAATGAATGCTTAACCGTGCCCACCAGGACTGTGATTGCTTGGACTCTTCGGTAACAGTAATTAACGTACATTTAGGGAGCATTAATAACCTATAAGTAATCTGCAGATTAATATCTTCACATGCAAATTCGATAAGGTATATCAGAAGCCAAGGATGGTTTTTAGAACAGCAAAGCAGCAAGAAATATTTTGTTAAACCAATTACTTTCTAAAAGATTTTACTTTCACTATTAAATATATTACTATACTACTATTTCTGTTACTCAACTAATATATTAATATATGTTTTTTAAATAAGGCTATTTTGGGGATGCCTGGGTGTCTCGGTTGGTTAAGCAGCTGTCTTCGGCTCAGGTCATGATCTCGGGATCCTGGGATCGAGTCTTGTGTCAGGTTCCTTGCTCAGCGGGGAGCCTGCTTCTCCCTCTCTCTCTGCCTCTGCCTGCTCCTCCCCCTCCTTGTACTCTCGCTCTCCTCTGGCAAATAAATAAAATCTTTTTAAAAATAAACGAATAATAAAGTAAGTGTTTTTTATTAAAACGTGTGTATATATGAGTCTGAAATTGCCTGTCCATCTTCTGTCTAGCCACATAAACCCAGTGAATCAGGAGGCAAGTGTTACACCTGAGGGGTCAGGGAATGCTTCACAGGGGAGGTGACTGTTGAGCCACGTCCTCAAGAATGAGGAGTCTGCCGGGCAAAGGAGAAATGTGGCACCTAGGAAGAGAATTGAGAAAGGGCAGCGCGTGTTCACAAAGCAGAAGTGTGTGAGTTGGTGAGCAAGATATCTTGGGAGAGAATACGATCAGACTTCCTTTCTTTCTCGGTTTTTTCTTTCCAGAAAGATCACTCTAATGCACTGTGATGCGTGGATCGATAAGGAGGGTTTGGCGTAAATTAAGAAATCACGAGAGCAGGAGGAGCAGCATGGAGGCTGTTTGAAAAGAGATACAGGATGAGGGTCGAAATGAAAGCAGGAAAGAGGAGATAGAAATTGGACATATTTCACTGTGTAGATACAAAGAAAAGGAGGGAAACGCATCACATGCCAAAGTCTGATAGGAATTTACCTTATAAAAAAAATAATTCATAGCTTTAAGTCGGTTAAGTATCCGTGTTCAAAATTCTCTTCATATTACCCTACTATGGATAATCACATAGACAGCATGCTTAGGACACAGTGGCAACAAAATGATGTAATCATTACTGTTTTGTTATTGGCAGTTGTATAAATAAACATAGCAATGTCTCAGTATGATGAACAGGCCCATTCAAAATAGATTGTATAGTGTGGAGTCTGTATGACACATCTAACTAGTAGCGTGAATCAGAAATTTTCTAATGGTTTAACATTTAATCCCAATTATACTTAAGATGAGTCTATCAGAAAATTACTTTTTTGGGGGCGCCTGGGTGGCTCAGTGGGTTAAAGCCTCTGCCTTCGGCTCAGGTCATGATCCCAGGGTCCTGGGATCGAGCCCCACATCGGGCTCTCTGCTCAGCAGGGAGCCTGCTTCCCTTACTCTCTCTGCCTGCCTCTCTGCCTACTTGTGATCTCTGTCTGTCAAATAAATAAATAAAATATTTTTTTAAAAAATTACTTTTTTTTCCATTTATAAACACAACCTTTTTCTAAAAATACGTCTTTTCATTAGGACTTAGATGCTTTAGGGGCATCTGGTGGCTGAGTTATTAAGCGTCTGCCTTCTGCTCAGGTCATGATCCCTGGTCCTGGGATGGAGCCCCAAATCGGGCTCTCTGCTCAGCAGGGAGTCTGCTTCTCCCTCTCCCACTCCCACTGCTTGTGTTCCCTCTCTTGCTGTCTCTGTCTTTCTCTGTCAAATAAATAAATAAAATCTTAAAAAAAGAAAAGGACTTAGATGCTTTAGCCTATTAGGACTAAAGACCCTGTAACATGGTTATCTTCTAGCTAATTAGCCACCTGTCCTTCTGTTTCTCCATTTTCATCCTCATAATCCAGATTTTGCTGAAGTTCGCAAATTATATACCTCACATGTGGTCATTATATGTCTAAGCCCTAGTGAGATTATGTAATGTAAACAGCCTCAAAATGCCACAATTTACTCTTTTCCTTAGACAACAAGCATCTTGAGGGAAGAAACTGGGCATCATGTATATTGTGCTCACCAAACAGTAATTGGTAATGATGATGTACTTTTCAGATGTTTATGTCTATTATCAAAGTAATATATACTCATTATAGGCAAATTTGTGTAGCCTTGGGTTATCCCCTTCTCCATCCTCTTGGTTCACTTTGTCCACTTTTTGAAAATGGTAACATGGATTTGTTTTTCAGAAAGATGTCAGTAAATTAAGGTATAAAATATTTTCCAGCCCTCTGTTAGATTGTTCTCCTCTTGGGGCTGCTTACCTTCATCTTTCTTCTTTCTGCTCCTAAGGAATATCAAGTTTAGAAATTAGATACTGGATAGAATTCCAGTAAGAGTCTGTCGAATTTGAGAATTTTTTAAAAACTAAGAAGGTTCACTGTCAGCAACCCCCCCCCCCCACTCCCCCAAATAGCATACACTCGATAGTAGGTAGTAGCCGTTTCTCTTAAAAGAACAATGTCACTTTCTTGGGGCCAGATGTTGTTAAGTTGGAGAAGTTCGGGAAGACATCAGAATTTAAAACATTATATATGCCTAGTGTTTTTTCTGATCTTGCAGTGGTTTACCTGCGTGTGTGTGTGTGTGTGTGTGTGTTTTGTATCTCAGGAGGTTATTGTTGAATACACACCCTCCCAAGAGAATAAGTTCTTTCTTTTCTTTGAACAGTGATTCCATTGATTCTGTTTTAGAATTTCTTCCCTTGTTTCTCTTTTCCTTCTTGGCAGCATTGTTTTTGAAGTCTTAAATTTGTTCAAGTGTTCCTGGAATACTCCTTTTCTTCTTCTACCATTTTCAACTATCAGCAAAGAGGTTCCCCCTCCACCCAAAATCTTGCTTCATTCAAGAGGCGATACAGCACAGCATCGTACATAGCACAGTCCAGGAGATTGGTTAAGAGTACAGATTCTGGAACCAGACTTTTTTATTTAAATTTTGCTATTTAAAAAGCTGAGTGAGCTTGAGTCAATTCTTTAGCCTCTTTGTATTCTGGGTTTCTTGTTTGTTAAAATGGGGAAAATAATTGAACCTACATTATAGCATCATTATGGGAATTAAGTAAGTTATTATATGAAAAGAATAAGCACCCAGTACAGTGTTAACAACTGAATTACATAATGGTGATATTCATCTTTGCACCTGAACATGAAGAAAGGTACAGAAATGAGTATAACTAATTAAATCACTTTCCTCCTACGAGCTAGTTACTTGGGACCACTCATATTAGGGTTCAGATGACTAGCATCCCAGGGAGACCAACTCTCCTTTTTCATTATTACCTAAGTGTCTCTCAAAAGGGAGACTTTCTAGTATTTCCGAAATGAGTATGTTGAGGAAAGCTTTTGACTATTGGTATTCTTTAAACAGTGCTAAGTTTAGGAAAAATAAAATATATTCTTTCCAAGAGTGTACATACAGCCGGGCCTTCAGGTATCAAAAATCAAATATGCAAATCCAGATAGGTGTAGAATTTTACTAACAAGACTGAGAATGGGTGAGCATATTACGGTGGGTGAATTTCATGGACAGTATAAACTAATTTTCAGGCACCATTTCTCAGTGTGAGACCCCAGTCCCAGAAACACAGTGCTTCAACCCTGTAATAGAAGGTAGGAAAAGAGAAACTGAGTTTGACCCTATATAGCAAAAACCTTCATGAGTCTACTTTTTTCTTTACCACCTACAGGACAGACTCTAGAAAGATAAGAAAAAGTTTTTTCAAGAAGGACATGTTTTGTATTTAATCTCTATAGAGAGGAAGGTAGGTGACTGAAAGTAACTTTTTTTTTTTTGAGAGAGAGAGAGAAAGAGCCCTCTCTGGGTTGGTGGGGGAGGGGAAGAAAGAGAGGAAGAGAGAACCTTAAGTAGGCTCCATACTCAGTGCAGAGCCCAGTGCAGGGCTTGATCTCACAACCCTGAGATCATGACTTGAGCCAAAATCAAGAGTTCCTGATGCCCAAGCAGCTGAGCCACCCAGACACCCTGAACAATAACAATTATAAAGTTACCAAAGTAAATTTCTTCCCTTACGGTAGTCAAAATGGGCTTATCCCTGGACTAAACCATTTTGTACGCCAGTGACCACTTGCTCTTGGAAGTAGGTGCTCAGTAGTTAATATTCAGAAAGTTTCATTTCCCAGATAGGTTAGATTCTTCTTTGGTCAATAAGTGACTCATTGTACCAACGCTGGATTAGGAATTAATGTCACAAATAACATATGCCTCTTTCCCATAGTCTGCTTAAGATGCATGCCATTAGAACTCTTCAGCTATTACCCTTTCAGAAAAATTCGTTAAAAGAAATTCCTGAGGCTTTCAGCCCAGCCCTTGGGTAACCTGCACTGTCTTGTTTTGTTTTACAAAGCCATTCAGGAATGGCTCCCCCCCCCCCCTTTCACAAAAGGAGTTGGTACTAATCTAATAACTCAGTGGCATATCCAGCCTGCCATTCAGGGAATTTGCATGCGGAATTTTGTACAGTTGCTTGCGAACGTTTGTCTCAGTATTGCTGTTACCTACCGAGTGCCCAGTTCAGGATTCAGGTGAAATCATGATACTGTCTCTGAAGAAAATGTACTCTGGGTTTTTCTTCGGTTCAAGGGAAAGGTGTGGCTTGGCCACAGAAACAGTGTTGTGTGGAAATGTTCAGGAGCTTCTGCAACATGACCTGACTAGAATCCAGCTCTCTTCAGACACTTCCCGCTCTGAACTGGTGGAGCCCTTCTTAAGCCACCCAGTTCAGCCTTGACATGAAGCTTCGCCCTCTGCTTAAGTTTCCTGTAACAACTTCTTCTTCTTCTTCTTTTTTTAAATTATTTATTTATTTATTTATTTATTTATTTTTATTTCCATGCTGCTCAAAGCTCCTTGAGCTCAGGAACGATGACTTGTGTTTGCTATGCAGGCTTAGCATCATTAGTGTGGGCCAGAGACTGAAGAGAAGGTTGATTGCTTGGTAAATAACTACTTCTCTATACTCTCCTTTTCTTGGTGCCTGTAGGACATTGTAGTGGAAATACCACCACTATTCCAGATACTCTTAGTCTTACTGTATATATGTAGAATTCCAAGTACAGAATACACTCACGAGATAAACATTTCCTGATAACCTAAAACCTAGGGAGTTTACCACCAACTTTTCATGAAAGGAACTTCTAAGGGACACGCTTCGAAAAGAATGAAACTAATCCTGAAAGGAATATCTGAGATGCAAGAAAGAATGGTGAGGATATAAATTGGTAAAAATGTCCACATAAATTGTTGTTAATCACATTAAGTATAAAATGTACAGACAGAACTCACCAGGTAAAAGAGAAGGTTGGAGGCACGGGTGTGACTCAGTTGGTTGAGCATCTGACTCTTGATCTCTGGGTCATGATATCAGGGTCTTGGGATGGAGCCCTGTATTGGGGCTCCGTGCTCAGCGGAACTCTGCTTCTGTCCTCTTCCCTTCCCTCTCCCCTCTCCCCCTCGCCCTGCTCGATCTCTGTCTCTCTCTCAAATAAATAAATAAATCTTTAAAAAAGGAAAAAAGGTAGAGAATGTTAGATTGGATTTTTTTTTTTTAAGATTTCATTTATGTATTTCAGAGAGAGAGAGTGAGTGAGAGAGAGCATGAGAGGGGAGAAGGTCAGAGGGAGAAGCAGACTCCCCATGGAGCTGGGAGCCCGATGTGGGACTTGATCCTGGGGCTCCGGGATCATGACCTGAGCTGAAGGCAGTTGCTTAACCAACTGAGCCACCCAGGCGCCCTAGATTGGATTTTTTTAAGTATTTACCCAATAGCAACTTTGTGCTTTTTCAAGCAACACCTACAACTTTTGGTCTTCTGCTGGCAGGAATGTGAAGTAGTGCACTGCTTTGGTAAATAATTTGATATTAACTATGTAGTTGAGCATCCGCATAGCATGAAACCCTGCAGTTCCGTGCCCAGTTCCGTATGTTATAAAAGTTTGCACAGATGTACACCAAGAGTCACACTGAAGAATATGCAAAACACCATTGTTCTTAACAACAGAAAGCAGAAACAACCCCAGTGCTCGTGGACAGAAGAATGATTAAGTCAACTCTGGTTTCTTCACACAGTAGAGTTATACAGCAGTGAAAATGAGAATGAACTATAGCTATGGGCAGTAACATGGGTGAAGTTGGGGCAGGGGGCAAAGACAGTAAAGAAGAAAGGAGGAGAGCAAAGTGTACACCAACAGAAAGGGAGAAGGGCTCTCAGCACCCAGGAGCTGCAACAGCATGAAAGGCTTACACTTACTTACCCCCTTTGGGCTTTTACTTAGATTCCTCTATATAACATGAGTTTTTAAAGTTCTGCTCTACCGTTTCAGCCGGCAAGGCACTGAATTGAGAGTGTCAGTTGAGGACACAGATAAAAATCGCCCCTGAATCTGGTGGGGAAGGTGGATTGGATAAACAGAGAAACAAGCTAGCATGTCATTTCAGGCAGTGATAAATTCTAGGAGGCACAGTGATGGGACGGAATATGAGAGACCAGGAATCTCTTTTAAAGAGGGAGAGTGGTCAGAGAACAGGTCTCTCGTGATGGAAGTGAGGGGCAGACGCATCATTAGGTCCAGCAAAGAACCTTGCAGCAGGAGGGAGTTTGGACTACCCAAGGAAAACAAGGTCAGAGTGGCTGAGGTGGAGTGAGAGGGCCAGGGGTCAAGGCTGAGGTCAGGGAGGTAGTTGGGGTTCCTGCTCTGGAGGGGGAGGGGGACTACTGAAAAAGTGTTTGAATTGGTTTTAAGTATTATAGGAAGCTTCCTGAGGACTTTGGATAGCATCCTAGTCCCAAAACACAGACAGTGTAACAGCAGGAGAAAAGACAATTGATAATGGGAAAAAGCAAGGAAAAAATGTAAACGATTACAACAATACATTTTCAGAGCTCGAAAAGAGAAACTTAAGTATTCTGGGGCATTTTGTTGTATCTAGTTCCTTATTCATCTTCCCACAAAAGTAAGACATTGAAACATCAGTTACTTGCACGTTTATACTCACATGCATGCTCACAGACACTATATAGTCTTGCCGTGACACATGTGTGTCATGAAAATGTGACATTTTTATCCAGAAAATCGAGGCTACTCATTTTGTGCTTTCATTACTTAACCGGAAATGATACAGTAATGATTAGGGAGGACATTTGAAATGTGTTTTTGCCCATCCTGAGATTTGCAGTATGTGTGTGAAATGCATAGTAGTATCATTAATTATTATATAGTATAAAAGAGAACTTTAAAAAAATGTCATTACTCATTACTCAGTAGAGTTCGGCTGGAACTCCGGATGATTAGAAGTGGATGTCCTGTGCCTAACGGGTTTTCAGTTCAGAGACCCTCACTTCCAGCCCCCCCCCCACACACAAATCAAGGCCACAGGGAAGGCCCTAATAGTGTGTTCATACGATCTCTGTTTTAATTGCAGATTATTGCATCTTTTTAATGCAGCTGGTCCCCTACACATACCTCCATCCCATACCATTTCCCCTTACGTCAGGTTACACGTAGTGACCTTCACCGGAGATACCGTTACCCCTTTGGTTTCATGCAGACAGACTTCTGCTCCCACAGTGTTACTACAGTAAACACTCTGAGGTCCTCATCTAGCTGAGCATCTGCCGGTACATGTCAACTTCTCTGTTCTTTATTTCTTGTAAAAGTGCACCTTGGCTTGACACCATAGTTTCCTGCTTTTGCTCCTACCTGCCTCACACTTTTCGCTGAGTGCCCTCCTCTGTTGTCTCCATGCATTCTGTCGTAGATGTGCTCTCTCCCTCAAGAGAGAGTATAACTATACTGTATAATTCTAATGTGTGAAGAAACCAGAGTTGACTTAATCATTCTTCTGTCCATTCTTCCTCCCTCTGCTTCTTTCATCTTCTGTCCAACTCCAACTCAGCCCTCTCCCTTGAGCCTCAGACCCTCATCTCTGACTTGTGACGTCATCACAAGCAGCAAGCCGCCTGTCATTCTCCTTCTGGATTCCCATTCAGGTCTTGACTGCGCCCCCCCCCCACCCCGACATCCACTCTGACACCAGGCCAAATATCTGGGGCTTATCCTGGATTTCTTTTCTCTTCCCTTCTGCTTCATTTGACTCATTTCAGATTATTTCTCTTGCCTCTGCTCTCCTCAGTGTTACAGATCTGTAGGTCTTCTTCCCGGGGCACCTGGATTGTCACAGTCTTTTAATGACGCTCCTGGCCTCAGGGGTCGCCTCCTGCTTCATCCCACACAGTTACCAGAATGTCGATTCTAAAGCGCAAACGTGACATCCATCCTCTACATAAAACTGAGTAAAACTTTTTAGTGCCTCCCTTCCCTTCAGTATAAAGTCTTGGTTCTATCATCTGATCCTTTGTGATCTGGTCCACGTCAGTCAGGATCCTGAGCTTTGTGCTCAAGTTTCTCCCTCTGCCAGTTAGGGCTTTGGATCTCCTCTCTGAGGCCTCTACCACGGTTAGGTGAAGCAGGTACTGTGGTTCTCCATTTTGCAGATGATGAAACAGAGGCACAGAGAGGCTACGATTTTTGGCCAAGGTGATGTAGCTCATGAAAAAGGAGCCAGGATCTGAACCTCTTAAGTCGTACACCCCTACCTGGCACAGGAGCTTATGCAGTTGGTAGTTACACATGTGCCTCCCCTGCTCAGCTGTGAGCTTTTGAGGGCAGATACCGTGTCTTCTGTCCTCTTGTATCATCTCCGTAACTGGGGTCTCGACCGTGTCACTCAGCAGGCACATTAGTATGTGTATGAATGAGAGAATGAATGAATGAATCATTGAAGTATCACTGTAAATGTCTCATCAACCGCAGGAGAAGTGATACTAAGAGTGTGTAGGGGTAGTACAGCCATTTGTGTGTTTCACCCACCATGTATTTTGTCCATGAGGACCTAACAGAAGTGAAAGTGTTGTTACTGCCTTTGAGGAGAGTTTGGTTTAAACAGTGGAAAGAACTTATATTGCGCTTTATATAAAAGTCATTTTTATTCCTATTAGCAACAAAAATTGTTAATATTTACAGGGTACAACTTAATCTTTTAAAGAGTTCATCATGTGCTAATAGCTAACAGCATCGGCAGTTTAATTACTGATTTAATTGAGATCTAGAGCCGACAGACTTCCTGGGACTTTCAGAACTGCTGGTCACTTTACATATCGGCTCTGCTTTGTAAGGGATCTTAAACAAGTGTAAGCTTTCCATCTTCCAGTGGTAAATTCGTTTATCAGTTTAAATGGAAAGGATGCTTCTTCCCAGTTAAAGTTAGCAACATTATTCATCTTGCATAGGTCGAATGTATACATCAGAAGGATTTCAGCTACTATTTTAAGTGTAAGAATAATAACGCTTGAAATATAGGTAGGGGCCTATGGCGGTTTCTGGAACTGTCCTTGCTTGTGGAGAATCCCTGAAACATGGCCTCCGATGTTCTTTGTAATAGTAGCATGCTTATTTCATAAATCAGAGCCCATATAGGAAAGAGCTTTTTTGTTTTTTTCCTCCCCATGCAAAGGCTTGTAACTGAATGAGAAAAAAATTAATTAATTACATGAATATTAAGAGGTTACTTATCTATTATAACATTGGGCCACAAGTTGACTAATTAAAAGGAATGCAGGTTGGAAGGCTGCCACAAATCTGCTCCTTTCATTTAGAGGACCACGGGCTGAAGCCGGTGATTGTGCGTGACAGACTCTGGGAACAATGGTGCCGCGCACAGACCGTCCAGATGAAGCATGCTCGTCTGAATTACACCGACGACGGGGTGGCCTACAGGCAAACAAAATGGTTAAACAATACATAATCAAGTTTTTATTTGGTATTTCCTGCGAGGCTGTACCAGTTGCCAGGGAGCGTACTGTATTTTTTCTTCGGCTGTATTAATTGTTGACCATAGTTGGCAGAGCACCAAACAGGGACAGATAAGGGGGAAAATGGCATCTGGACATTAAAGCCCCAAGCGTACTGGGGGGAAAAAAAGCACAAAAAATTACAGCATATATCAGGAATTTTCCAACTAACGATGTGCGGATGTGGTAGCGCAAGGGAAAAAGAGCCAAACTGAGCTTGCTTTGTTCACTAAGAGAGGCCCCCCTGTAACATTCCTTTTAGCTGTGCATATTTTGGCTTCATTTGTACAGTTTTAACTTTATACTGTGTGTGGAGAAGCTCAGTTGTAACTAGCTGTTCCTGATAATTATATTGCAATAACTAAAGTTCATGGTTGGCTGTTACCATCTTCGTTGTTTAGAAGCTGCTTCAAAAAACGAAGTCTTAAGTCGACAACCCTTTTTAAGTGACATGTCATTACTGTATAAAAGATGGCAACAGTTATTTTCTTTGATTTCGCAAGTTGTTGTTGGTTTTTGTGTTTTTTTTAAGTCGATTGATTTGTGGAGACAAATAAGAAACAATCTTGGGATAGGAGTAGCAGGTCCAGACTGAAAGTGATGAGATTTTGTAGCCCACCTGTAAAATATTGCCCAACTGGTTTGTAAAACATAAAAATTTGTGATAGGGATAATCCCCTTTGCTACTTTGAGATTCCATTTAAAATGCAGATGTAATGTACACATATTAGCAAATCTCTTGCAGAAACCAAGTGTTAGAGTTTCACGAGTTCAGTGAGAAATCATATGTTACTGTTTTAACACAGTAATAGAATGAGAAATCTCCAGCTACACCCAGCTGTCTTCTTGATAGATGGATAAGCCTTGGAGTCCCCAATAATAATCATCATCATGTTGTACCACAGTGTTAGAGCTGTGAAGCATGTCTGCCGGGGGTTTCTCTTGCATGGGCAGTTATCTGTGTGCCTGTGTGGTTCCACCTGCAGCCCTGGAGTTACACTGGGTTTGGTTCTAGCTCCAACACGTGGCCGGCCGTGGGGCTTTGCTACAGTTCTTAGCATGTGCTGACCATCAGTGTCTTAACCTCGAATACAGGTACAAAGATGCAGTGCCCACCTCCCACGTTATTACAGGATTTAAATGACTTAAAGTTTGTGAAGTCTTGGGTGAATTGGCAGGCATATGGAAAACTCACAGTAAACTTCGGCTGTTACTATTACATCTTCTCTGGGGGGTTCTTATAGATCCTCAAAACATTATTTCTATTTGAGTTGAATATATGTACTTCATTGCCATTGACTTCTGCAGGGACAGCAAAGAACACCTTTGGTGGATAATGAAAACCCGGGCGGTGTTTTGATGATTCCTAAGCATTCTTGGTGAAGCCAAATTTTTTAGTAACTTTTCAGAAGACCTTATTATGACCCAGTTATTAGTTGAGGAAACTGAAAAGCTGTATTCTCAAATAGCAGCATTCTTCTGGGAATGAACTTCTAACTACAGGATACGCATACTTTCTGATGTTAGAGGCAGCTGCCTGCTAGTACAAAGGCCATGACTTCATCTCCAAACGTTAAGGGAAAATCCTCCCTTATTACTGTCTCATATTTGATTAAATGATTTTCATAGGGCTTATTTTAATGACTTTCCTGCAGGGCAATTACACTGGTGTTTGCTGTTGGTCATTTGCATCTCCAGAAGTCTTAACCCTTAACCTTAAACCTGTGTGAGGGGTTTGTCAACTCACAATGTTAAGGTTGTGTGATTCATTCCCATACCCCAGGAATTCAGGGCACTGTCCCTTCAATAAAGGGACGACAGTATTAATGATCAACCTATGGGTCCCAGACATGTTTAAATCCACAAAACATCTTACAGGCCGGAGCGTTTGTTAAAAGGGACCTGAAGGCATGCCACTTACTTTTCTCAATGTAAATCTTACATCCTGAAAATGTTTTGAGGCCTTACCTAATATTCCTGTTGAATCACATCTTTTGAGTCATTTAGTAAAGTCTGCAATAAAACATGTGCATATGTAGCAAGTTTTTTTTTTTTAATGGGATCTTTACTTCTCAGCATTAGAAATAAAAGATGATTAATTCTCCCTCACCGAAACTATAACAGCAACTATAATAATAAGGCGAATGTGGTCAGCTTTAACTTAAGAACTGGAAAACTCCCTTTTCATTTCTACAATTGACTTTTTCTCTTCCGCTGCTTTTTAAGTTGGGCTGTTAGCAATTTCGCCTGTCCTTAATTTTAAGCACCATTCTTCCAGTCCCGAGATCCCTATAGGAAGCCCCCCTCTCATAGCCTTGCCTCTCATTGGCTAGCTGGGAAAAGAGCATTTCTGCATAAATTGGATGCTTCCTTCTCCCCTGGAGACCGAATATGCTCATGTTTCACAGTCCCCTGGTTTGTAAGCTTGAGTCCATTGCCTGAAGCTGGAAACTTTCACTTTGTAGCACACGGCACACATCGAAATCCAGATCCAGTACCCCTGACGTGCCCGCGGGTCCGATCGCAGATTGAATACATGCCTCTCAAGCCAGTGTTTCTGAGCTGCCCGGACTGAAATCAGAAACCGATGTGCGTGAGAGAGGTATCCTTCCAAGAAAGGTATTTCCTTTGTGCAGCACCAGTGCACACAGAACCCAAGGGGTTAACCTGAGAGCTGCTTTGAAAACAGAGGCGAAGGTCACTGGCGGCAACAGCAAAGACTTTTTAAAGCCTGCCGTCCTGAGCCTTTCACCCTGCCTTTCCCACCCAGGGGATTGTAAACATTGGCTCCCAGCCACCCCGTCCCACAGCACAAAACTTCTCTGTGCTTTCAGCATATACATTTATGCTTTTTTATGGAAGCTGAAGCAAAGGCACGTTATTGCTGTGAGCACAGAGAACGTGTTTCTGTTCAGTGCGAGGGGAGGAATCCTGTCCTGCTGGAATGTGAAAGCACAGATAGGCTTATTCAGCGGTGTTTCCCGTGTAACTGAGCTGCTGCTCTCACTTGGTCCGACTTTCTCAAGTCAAAAGAATGTGTAGAATGCTGTCACTTAATCAGGATCCAGAAGAGCTCTTTTATCTGCCATTTGTTAGTAACTAGCAATATTGCCCTTATCTCTTTGTCCTTTCGCTTGATCCAGTGCCCTTGGATATGCGAACTAGTAACATGAAAGCACTCATTACCTTGAGCATTGCTTCTTGTTTTTGTTCTTTAAAACTCAGAGTTCTCCAGGCGCCAACAAAAAGTTGTGGGGGTTCTTTAAAATTTCCATATAGATGTCTTCGTCCTCAGACCAGGATTGCTTCGTGATGTTTAAAAGAAACCAAGAGGGGATTCATAGGTTTATGCTGTCATTTATACCTGATTCCTCAAAAGTCTGTTATCCATGCAACTGACTGTAATAACCTTCACTGATTGAGTTGCATGGAAACAGAATGGAACTTCCAGAGCTCTCATGGGCAGCTTAAATTTCTCCCTCCTGATTTTAATAATATGTTGTGTGTGGCCTCATACCCTTCCATCTATTAGTAATTTCATGTAATTTCAGTCACTTGATCTAATAACTTTTCAGTAATTTCTAAAGACACAAATGGAGAATTCATGTTGAGAGATCCACATATTATAGCAGGTAGGGAAGGGAAAAGTACACACTATCCACTCCTTTCTCCTGTGGCCTTTTTTTAGAAGGGACTGTACTTCACAGGCAGACTATAAAATCTTACCCCTTTCTTCTGAAATGGCTATTATGAGCATATTTTTTAACAAATGAGAATGCTTGCCTGCCTGAAGTGCAGCCAGTCACCATGCATTCCTATGTGAATAACAATGCCGGATTCTAAAAAGAATCCAAGACAGACAACAGCCCCTGCCCCACTGCACAGACATGCAGACATGACTTCTCTCTGGCCTGTGACTGCAGTTGATAAGAGATAATATGCCTTCGCCTTTTGCCTTTCAGTGTAATGACTTGTTACGGTTCTTCAGTCTCTTTTGTAATTCCAGTTTTGCTTTATGGAGTCAAAAATTCTATTGGGAGATGCCTGGGTGGCTCAGTCGGTTAAACATCTGCCTTTGGCTCAGGTCATGATCCCAGGGTCCTGGGATGGAGCCCCATGTGGTGGGGGGGGGGGTGTCCCTGCTCAGTGGGGAGTCTGCTTTTCCCTTTCCCTCTGCACCTTCCGCCTGCTCAAGCTCATGCTTGCTCTATCAAATAAATAAACAAAATCTTTAACAAAAAAAACCAAACCTCTATTTGGTATTTAAATGTTCATCTTGATCCACATTCCATTTCTTTGAATGTTGAGTTTCTCTGAACAGCGTCATTGACCTGGATGAATGGGTACACAGTACAATGTCCAGAGAGTGTCACTGAGCATGTAGAAACTCTTCATTCTTGATTTTAGGATTCTGGGGTGAAGACTTTAGAAATAATCTTATGAGGGGCACCTGGGTGGCTCAGTGAGTTAGGCCTCTGCCTTCAGCTTGGGTCATGGTCTCGGGGTCCTGGGATTGAGCCCCACGTCAGGCTCTCTGCTCAGTGGGGAGCCTGCTTCCCCGCTCTCTCTGCCTGCTGCTCTGCCTACTTGTGATCTCTGTCTCTGTCGAGTAGATGAATAGAATCTTTAAAGAAAATAAAATAAAAAATAAAAATTGCCAGACAAAAAAAGGAGAAATAATCTTCTGTGACCTCTTGATTTTATAGTTGGGGCACCTGAGGCCCAGTGGTATAAAATTACTTTTTTTTTTTTTTTTTTTTTTGGTAAGCTAATAAGCTAATTCACAGAGGTCTGAGACTAAAACCCAGGGCTCTAGATCTCCATGCAGGAGTCTTTCCTGTATTCCCTCCAGTCCTGGACCCCCTGTTCTGTATGAGGAGTTCATGGATGACCAAAGACGAGATGAGTGGACATCTGATATTTGCATCTCGGGTGTACCTCAGCAGGAAGAAGTACGCCTAAGTGATTGTGAGCAGCTGTTCCGTACATTGAGCAGGTGGTAACATGAAGTCTCAAGTCTTGTCTTGCTTCTGAGGCATTTGGCGACTGGTGTTTCCACTGTTAGCTCATCAGCTTGTCACACCTCAGTTTCACTGCAATGAGTTTCTCATGATCTCCGTAGGATCTTCTTTTTCTCTTGCCTGTTCAACTTGTCCTCAAGTGCTAGCGACTTCACGGTGTAGCAGTGAGCTCCACGTCAAAGCTGATACTGTTACCAGAGCCGTGCACACTGGCTAATTGAGAGCGCTAAATGCTTTTATGACTAGATAAGAAGGAATGAACGTGAAGGTAAAAGCCTTCAATCCAAGGACCATAAAAGAAAAGGAATTCTTTTCAGCAAGCGTCTATTGTTTTCTAAAGACAAGTGTTATATATACTCATTATGAAACATCATGATAAATTAGAGAATTACCTTTATAAATCAGGAGACAGGAGTAAAGTTTTTTTTTAATTTTTTTTTGTAAGATTTTATTTATTTATTAGTTAGAGAGAGAGAGAGCACAGGCAGACAGAGAGGCAGGCAGAGGCAGAGGGAGGAGCAGGCTCCCAGCCGAGCAAGGAGCCCAATGTGGGACTCGATCCCAGGATGCTGGGATCATGACCTGAGCCGAAGGCAGCCGCTTAACCAACTGAGCCACCCAGGCGTCCCAGGAGTAAAGTTTTAAATATAAATGAATGAGGGGTGCCTGGGTGGCTCAGTCAGTTAACCGTCTGTCTTCGGCTCAGGTCATGATCCCAGGGTCCTGGGACCAAGTCCCACAATTGGTCTCCCTGCTCAGAGGGAAGCCTGTTTCTTCCTCTGCCTGCTCTGCCTGCTGCTTCCCCTGCTTGTGCTCTCTGACAAATAAATAAATAAAATCTTTTAAACAAATAAATAAAAATGAATGATGGGAGCCCAGGTTGGCTCCGTCAGTCAGACTGACCTTTGGCTCAGGTCATGATCGGGGGTCCTGGAATTGAGTCCCACCTTGGGTTCCCTGCTCAGTAGGGAGTCTACTTCTCCCTCTGCCCCTCCTCCCCACCCCACCCCCCGCTGATGTGCCCACATGCATGTACTCTCTCTCAAAAATAAATCTTTTAAAAATATATAAATAGGGGTGCCTGGGTGGCTCAGTGGGTTAAGCCTCTGCCTTTGGCTCGGGTCATGATCTCAGGGTCCTGGGATCTCTGCTCAGCGGGGAGCCTGCTTCCTCCCTCTCTCTGCCTGCCTCTCTGCCTACTTGTGATCTCTGTCAAATAAATAAAAAAAATCTTAAAATATATATATATATATGTATACATACATACATTTATATATATGAATGCATTAGAAAACAAAATAAGAGTAGAATGGAAAAATAAACCTAAGAATTGGTCCCTCATGAAGACTGATAGCAAAGGCAATTCTCTGACAAAGCTAATCAAGGAAAAGAGAATATAGTTAGGGAGCATGTCACTCAGCTCTTCTGCTGGGTAGCAGAGCCCTTGAAAGAACTGGCCACCTACAAGACTGGATCAGATAGAATAGGAGGGAATGCTGAGCAGAGGAACTTGCTGAAGCCTCAGGGCTTCTCCTGTGAACTCAGCCTGTCACCAGCTCTCAAACTTGGTGCCCCCATTTCTCCCTTTGTGTGTGTCCCTTTCCATTAACGTGGGTAAGAAAAAGAGGATATCCCGGATTGTCATGTGGTGTTCATTCTCATGCAAGCAAGAGAATGGAGAAAATAAAACCTACGGAAAAGTTTGGGACTGAGCAAAACAGATACTGGTTAGAACTTTCCAAACTCCTTTATTTAAATCCTTCTTGGCCAATACTGACCGCACATCACCTTTATGTAAGGCATGAGGAGTTAACTCAGTCGTGGGGGCATGCAGTGTTAGGAGACACAGAATATGCTTGAGAAGTTCGTAGTTTGATGGGTGAGCCAAATGTGGGGAAAATACTAGCTGGAAAGGTACAAGCGGTGCCCTGTAAAGGGCGATGATGATAAAAATATTACGTATAGGGCACCTGGGTGGCTCAGTGGGTTAAGCCTCTGCCTTCAGCTCAGGTCATGATCCCAGGGTCCTGGGATCGAGTCCCACATCGGGCTGTCTGCTCGGCAGGGAGCCTGCTTCCTCCTCTCTCTCTCTCTCTCTCTCTCTGCCTGCCTCTCTTCCTACTTGTGATCTCTGTCTGTCAAATAAATAAATAAAATCTTTTAAAAAAAAATTACGTATATACCGGAGGTGAATGGCTAAAAATGCCTGCTCTTCATTAATAAAACTTTTTTTGTCACAGTACTCCCCATGAGGAAAATCCTAGAAAGAGATAGTCCCATGTAGTTCTGTTTTAAAATGAATCTGTTCTAACAGTCCCAAAGGATTTGGGAATGCCACGGTGAAAGCTTCCATTCTCTTCACAGGTGGCAGCTTCTCAGTTTTAGAAATTGAGGCAGAAATGTACTGTGATTGGTGTATATGGACTTGTCTTGAGAGTGACACTGGCATTCTGCAGACGGTAGCTCTTGCTAATTAGTGACTGCACGATTGAAGTTCCTTCCTATTAATGCCAATTAGTTAGATTTTGCGGCGGGGTGCGTTTTACAGAAATTGGTGATTGCCATCACTTTAGATGGGGGAGAGTTCATACATTTAGTTCTGTGGGTCTCATTAGAGTAGTAAGATGACATCCTTAGTTTATTTCAGGGATGGCTTATGACTCTCTGGCATTATGTTTCAAGAATTTAAAAAATGTAGTTAAATTATTTACCTACTTTTGAAATATGTGTCTCTGCGCCCTCCTTTTCTTTTATGTCAAATGTTTACTTTGCATCTGAAGTCTTAAATTTCTTCTTATATACTTGAGGCTTTTCTTCCACAAGGTTGACTCCCTCTGCTGGCTCTAACTGCAAAATGATTACACATCTCAGGGATTGCTTGCGTATGATGTCTTTTGCCTTAGACTTTTTCCGAAGTGTAAAATTAAGCTTTAGTTTGGCTCCCTCTGATTCTGGATATAAAATTGCCCGAGAATCTGAGAAATATTTTACATTCCTTTTGAGAACAATATGAAATTCTATGAGACTTAGTAGTAATTTGACATTTGAGAAAGTTTGGCACGCAGATTTATAGTATATAATAGGTGCTCAATAAATTTTTATTAATTTCTTGATTGCAGTCATATTTTTATTGTATACAGATTGTGTGCATTTTATTGTAGGAGCAGTAAATCACCCATTCTCTTTAATGAAGTCATTTGTGTTTTCATGGCACTTTCTCCATGCCTTCTTAGAGTTCCAGCCACGCTGTATTAGTTCTTTCTTTTTATATTTGCCTCACTAGACTATGAACTCCTCCAGAACAGGCATTGTCTATTATTTGTCTTTATAGTCTCAATTCCTTTCATGCTAGGATGCCCCGTAAATGTTGGTTAACTTCAACATTACACTACAATAAACTTCTTCCCAAATGGGTGGCATACAGACAGAAAGTTGAAGCAACCAGAATTTTTTCTGCATTGTACTTTTACCCTAAAGAGGTGATTGAAAGTAAATGAGGTGTTTATTCAGAACAGCCACTTCCTAAATGTGAGCCTGTCTGTACTAGTGGAAGGAGTATAGTTAATACAGACATAGCAAGACTTCTTCACGATCTACATCCATAATATCATATAGTGATAAAAGATGTTACAATGGTTATACCGTTAGCCCTGAGGGGTACCATTGTGATTTTTATTTACATTCTATACTTCATTTTCAGTGCAAAACCAGATTTTCCTAAATGTTGCTTGCCTAAAGCAAGATATCCCAGCTCTTTTTTTTTTCTTTTTTTTTCAGCTCTTATTTTTTAAATTGATGTTGGTATATAAGATGTTGAATTGCAGGCATGCATACATTCCAGAATTTATTTTGCATTATTTGTGCTCCTAACTCAGTACAGTGTCGTAGACTGTTGCTTTTCAAAGCATTTTCCAGGGGAAGTCTAATTCTATACAATGGTAATAGGTGTTTGGGGGGGATGGGTGGGAATCATTCTGTGGACAACGCTTGGCAAATGTTACATTACATAGGTGTCTGTTTTGACTGTAGAATTTCTCAGAGCCTTTAATATGTCAGGGTGAAAATGCGAATTCACCAGTAGCTTCAGCATATTCCCAAATGTGTTTGATTTAGAACTGTTTTTCATGAAACATCTCTGAGCATTATTGTCCTCAGTGGGACAATGAGGACTTAATGGTATAACCAAATGGCTTCCTCCCATATCCTCTCCAAGATACTGTCAATATTTGCCTCTTCTCGGGAATGTCTTTATTAATAGAAAATATCGGTGGAATTTTTTTGTATCCATTTCTTTTTGAAGGTGGATGTAGAATCTCACAGATTCTGTAGGTTTACCTCAATAAACTTCACTTTTGGGGCTGAGTCAAAGTATTCCTTCCTGTCTTTACCACTCCACTTCTGCAGTCAGCCAGGCTAGAAGCCCCATCAGGGCAGGAACCATGGTTCATTCACTAGCATTGAGGGCCAGACACCAGCCAGCACTCTGCAAATGTTTATCCACTAAATGAAGAAAAGTAATTTCTACAGTCAGTTGGAGTTTCTAAACAAGGGAGAACGGTGCCACATGTACACTGATTAAGGTCCTGCAGCCCTCCCCACCCCCGATACTGTCGCCGCAGTTCCCCATGTTTAAATTTCATGCCTGGGTGAATGTGAACGCAGGCTCACCACAGATGGAAACGTGACTGCATGATCTCTGCAGAAGGAAATGAGGTAACAGGGGCTAATAGCTTTGGGTTTGCCTCTTAAGTAAGCCACAGAACTATATACTGACAGGTATGGTCCTGTCATTTCATTCATAATGATGTGTCCAAACTTTGACCATGGAGGAAATCTAGTAAAAACCATCATCCAGCAGCTTCTAAAATGTTTACATTATTAATATTGTAACTTAGAATCTGGGCACCAACATTTCAAAATACTTTATAGTTTAGTTCCCCTGTTCTATGCATAGATTGTCTAAGAATTCTGTGTAAATATAGTCTGTACACCTCAGGAAGAGAACAAACAGATGCTTAAAGGGTTGGGAATTTGCTTCAAGTCAGATATAGCAAGGGCAAAAGTGAGAAGAGAAACCTGACAATTTAAAAATTATCTTCAACTATACATGCATCTATACAGAAATGATAGATTTCACTCTTTAGTCTGTCATTACAAAGAGAACCTGATTAGTGCTTTAATAAATCCAGACTCTATTAATCATTTCTTTAGACCCTTATATTCTTATAAATTGGTTATTCAGAAGTACATAAAGTGACACTATGCACTAACCTGAATGGTTGTGCATATCAACCTGGAGGTGTCCTATGGTCCTAATGGGACTGTTACATGGTTCAACTGCTTAGAAAAACTATTTTGCAGTATCTACCAAACATATGCCTACTCCCTCTCATTTTCTCTCAAGACAGATGGATGGATGGAGAGAGAGAGAGATACCCAAGAGAAATTAGCAAACATGTCCAACATAGTGGACATACACAGAGATGTTTATGGCGGAATGGTCATTCAGCATAGCCAAGAACTAGAAACACCCATCAACGGAAGACAAAAATGGCTAAATAAATTCTGGCATATTGACACGATGGAACCCTGCATAACAGTGAAAGGAAACAAACTACTGATACATGCAGCCACCTGGACAATTTACATGTTTACATCAAACAAATTGTTTGATAACCTTTGATGCAAAGTTCAAGAACTGGCAACATTAATCCGTGGGGATATGTGAGAATAGGGACAGGGGATTCCTCGTATTGACTAGGAAAGGTGTAAGAGGGCCTTCTGTGCCTATATCTTTAATGTAAGTGGTGGTTATGTAGGTGTGTACATATGTAAAAATACATTGTACACTTTAGGATTTGTGTATACCTTACTATAAATAAATGAATGAATGCTTAAGCAATAGATAGGTAGGTGGATGGATACATACACGTATCTGTATGTATAGAAGCCAGTAAGTAGCTACAACTTATTTGCTCTTTACAAGGAATTTCCTCTAGGGTATTATGTATAAATTAGATTTTCTTGCCATATTTATGAATCCACAATACCTTTTGTATCCATGGAATAATTCAAAGATACATGGGATTCTTTTTTTCCTTCCTGCTTTTGTTTTGATTTTGTAGCTTGGGAGCAAATTTGAACTTCTGGTCATGCATTTTACAAATAGTCATTGAATGCCTGATGTGTACCAGACACTGTGCCAAGCTTTGGAGATCCAAAGATAGTTAAGTCTCAGTCCCTGTCATTCAGTCTTGTCGGGGGGATAGAGATGGAAGCAGCGTCTCATCACACCACACATGTCAGAGACTGTAAGAACTGTGTGCCATGGAAGTGTAGAGCAGGGAGCAGATTCTCCCTGGTTGAGAATGTTCTGGAAGCCTTTCCCAGAAGGGTCGCTGGGCCCTGCTTTTTGTTTTTACCATAAATTAGGGTCTTCTCTATTTTGACCATCTACAGTGATGATTAATTTCAGCTATCAAAGACTCATTAAAATACGTTGTATAATGTACATGTTTTCTTCAATATCACTGTAATCACTTTAGATGAGTTCAAAGTCCTAGCAGTTTCCAGGATAAAAGAAGCTACCTGCCACGGATTTCTAGAAAGCAGCAACATTCTTTGAAATGTCTGTAAGTGGAAAAGCAGTATTTCTTTGAATTACTTCTGAGGTAAAAGCCAAGTTTTAACTCAAACTGGAGGGTTAATTTTCCTTTCAAGTCATGTTCGCATGCAGCAACCACACTGCCCTGAACACATGTGCAGTATGAGCCCCAAGCCTAGGTGAGAAGCCTTCCGCTGGTTTTTATGTTCACACATGTATTTCTCCTAATAGCGGATGTACCTAGAAATACTCTGTAAGGTCCTTGGTATTAGTGTGGTTCTTCCTAGAAACTGAGACAATTTTAAGACAAGCATTGCAGCTTATCAGGAGAAGATGAATTTATATGTCTTATAATTACCTGTTTAATTAACAGAGCTGCATGCTTTTAAAGTGATCCTTCACCTTGGCTCAGAGAAGATAGAAATAAATTAGATAGATAGAAATTATTAAAAATCCTGGGAGTATAGAAAAGTGTTTTGTAAGAGAAAGGAAGGGGGGATTACATAAAATAAGAAAAGATTAAAAGAATAAAATTTATAGAAGAAAGGAGGAAAATCGAGAGCTAGGACACATGTTTCATGTGACTTTTCTTGTTTTTAGTAACTTTGAAATCAGATAGTAAAATCTAGAGTGATGTCGTCACATCCATACAATTGCATGGAGTGGTCAAACCTGAAAAGTCCTTGTGTCGGGTGAGGGGAATTTTTTCTTTGACTTGGGGACAGTGTTTTTAAATGGGTGATGAAAGTGAGGAGGTTCTCCAGTCTCTTGTTTCCACAACTCTAGTCAGATGTGTGTTTTGCTCTCTTATAGAGACGAGAAAGCACCCTCTTCACACTGGGTCTCCATAGACGGACGAGGGGTGAGTTTGAGGAAGAGCCTGACTTGGGGAACTGGTTAGGTGGTGCCAGCATTTGCAAAGATAGGGAATACAAAAGAAGAACAACTTTGGGAGGAAGGACATTGTTGTGGTCTCCAGGAAAGGAATGTTCTGAGGGGACAGCCATGAAAGCATTTGTCAGCAGAAACACTGTGCATACGGCGCCAGACCAGGTCCCTATGCAGAGCATGTGGGTTAGGGAGACTTTCCCTGCCCTGCGCCCAGCCTCAGCCATTTGCACATCTGTGACCTTGATGCCTCAAGTGACGGCCATGTGGGTGAAATCCTTTGGGATGCCACTGTTCTAGAAAGACAGTTTCTTTTGTTCTTGTCAGCTTTTCTGTTAAACCTACACTGCTGTGGAAATGATTGTTCTGGAAATATGGACTTTTAAAAATTTTCATTAGGCCTAAGACAAACAAGGAAAAGACCTAAGGTCATTCAGTCTGCTCTGTGAGAACCAACCTGAGTTGAATAAGCCCTCTGCTTCACTTCTCTGAGTCTCAACTTCCCCATCTCTGAAGACAGATTCGTTGGTACTCACCCCATACCATTAAAGTGAGACTGTGTAAGGCAACAGAGGAAGTCAGTACAGCACAGTACTTCACCTCTTCTGTACCCCATCAGTGTGTTCTTCCCCTCCTTCCCTAGCCCACTTCTTTGCACCCAGGTGGGATGAAAGTAAAAAGGTTTTAGAGGAAGGATCACAAAATCCCACAATCATCCATCTGCCATTTAACAGTTCTTGTCAGAAAATAACTTCCTTCTGTCTAACTACCCTGTTCCTAATGCTGCAAGCTCAGTGCTTCTCTCGGTCAAGCCCTTCTTCTTTTCTGTTTGCAGTTGTACTCTTGCTAAATGCACAGCATGAGACAACCTCTCTTCAGAAGTGTATTTTCTTTCATTCTTGCCTTTAATAGCTGAAAGCACGAAATATAGTGGGAGCTCCAGAATCCTTGGTAGTTCTTTCCTGGTGGCCTAGATTAGGTGGAAATTGCATGGCTGGTTTTCTTTTCCCACATGCATCTTAGTGAGCCTTTGTTAGATGGAGATGTGCAGCTGAGACGACCGGACTGGGAAGACTACCGAAGGAACCTTTACCTTTTTAGCTCCTTCCTGCTAAGGATCTTCAAATTCTTCTCATTTAAGGAAGGCAGCGCCCCTCCCCTGCTGAATTTTAAAATGTTGGGGAATGTTTGAGGCTGAACTTAAGATTTCAAAACTGTGCTCTTCCATTTTCCTGGTGACTCACACTGACCGTATAACTTTCCCAGGGCTCATTCAGTAGGTTTACAGGGGAGACATGGACTTAGAGACATTTGACTCTTTTCATGATAAGAAGTCAGGTTTTAAATTCTCTTACAAATCTGAGTGATTAGGTGGCCTCCTGGAGCATATAGATTTTCTTGAGTTAAAACAACGTTCAAAAGGAAACGATGAGCTCCACAGCCTGCCATATCCTGTGCACAGAATAATTTCATTTCTACTTATTTGTGAAGGTTGAAGGAATGTCTACAAATATTTGCTTGGTTTCTATGGTGAAGGCAGAGAGAGATCAAGTGTGTGATTGTTTAGTGTCAAAATCAAAACTACACTATACTGTACTTCGAAAAATAGAGTCGGTTTGTTGCTTGAAACATAATAGGCATTTAGCAAGGGCTGTAACTATTTTAAGTTTCATAAGTTCAAGATGAAATTTAAACAATACAGCCTGAAGGAAAACATGGGCCCTTTAGGCGTTTTGAAACATCACTTCACGAAACTAAAATGGTCTTCAACTTTATTGAAAAGTCGTGTGTTGACTGAAGGTGCTGTTGGTGGACACTCAGAATACCTGGTGTAGGTGTAGGGTCATGACCATGATTTATAAATTTGTGGTGTAATAGGAGCCCAACCTCCTACCCCTGTAAGCCTCTATTCGGCTATGTTCTGGCTACCCATACATTGGTTGGAATATACATTTATTTTGTGCCTGCTAGACACAGTGCTCTAGGAGGTGCTGGGTGGAAAGTGCACTTAGAAATGGTCTCTACCCTCAAAGTACTGGCTTTGGGTCTTGTAGGCAATAAGTACACAGCAAATGCGAGACACTGTGATAAGTGCTGAGATTACGTGTCACTAAGGAAGGACTAGGTGGGGCATGGTTCACAGGAATCAAGCATGGTATTGTGAGAAAACATTCCAGAGAAAGATCTCATCATATGGCAAGGCCAGAGGCATGACACAGCACGCATATTGAACAACCATAAAGCCTCTGAGCAGGTTGAGGAAAGCCTTCCTGTGAAGGAGGAGCAGGCGATAAAACCAGAGAGGGCGAGAGCCAGATCATAAGGGCATTGTGGGTGAACTGCACTTGAACTTGACCCTAAAAGCTCTGGAGAGTGGATGGATTTTAAGCAGAAGTGTCGTGAGCATGGCTTCAGATGCACTAGAGAGGACAGAGTGGAAGGAGACCAACCGGTAGAAGAGCCCAGAGGAAGTTGTTGTGGCCATCAGGAGAGGACACAGGTGTGAACAGTGGAACTACCAGGATCTGGCAGCCTCACTGATAGTGGAGATGACTTTAGAACCTAGGTAGGTGGCGATTTGGCTTGCACGGAGAGGGAATCTAAAAGGAGAGGCAAGTTTTAGAGAGAAGACAGCACATGCACTTTGAAGTTGAAATACCTCTGGGAGAACTAAGTGGTGATGTCCAGGAGGCGGTTGGATCTGTGGGTCTGCAGAGCTCTGGCTACTGTGTGGTCATCCTGGAGGGCTTCCACCTATCATGCTGTCCAGGGGGTATGCATCACGGAAGAAGAGTAACTGCCTGAGGATCTTAACCTTAAAGGAAAGAATTATTTTAAGGGACTGTTGGGGGAAGAGACCTACAAGTGGAAGGGACTCTAGGACAGGACCCTTGTGTTCTTCATTTAAATCACTACAGCCATTCCCCAGTCCCATTGTTCTTCAGCCAACTCCTTTGACTTGCTGCTTCCCTAATTTGTGACCCCCTGTCGAGGACTGATGACTAGCGTGATGAGTTGAATTGAAGCTCACTTGAACTTTGAAGCCTTAAAGTCTGGAGTAAAACCTTTTTTTAGGTTGATCTGTTAAAACATTAGCAAAAGTTGTAAGAGAGGCGTAAGACTCAGAAAGAGATGGTAAGGACCGCTGGTATCATGAAAGTTCAGAAGCCTGGATCCCTGAACACCTTTGTCTTTCCTTCCGTGGGTCATCATCATTGCCCTGTAAGCACAGTACACAGGCCTCTGACTGCTGAGTGACTCGTCCCCAAAGATTCCTCTCATCTCCACGTGGACAGAACACCCATGTCATTGCCCTTCAAATCTTCTTACACATCCCCCCGAATCAGATTGGGTTCGGCCTCACCTTCCTCCACAGATCCCCTTTCTTTTTAAAAGACATGTTATTACTCTAAAGTACCCAATGATTATTAGACATTATTGTCTCCATATTCTCCAGGCTAGCTGGATGCCTCTGTCCGCCATCAGCCCTCCCCTGAGAGTTCCCTGTGCTTCATTCATACACCCGGCCATCAGATGATTACTGAGCACCTTTCAGGCACGACATTGTACACTGTGACCAATAAGTTGAATGACTGTAATGGAAAATAGAAGGTTCAAGTGCTATAGAGATGCGGGAAGGTTGGGGCGTCTGGGTGGCTCAATCGGTTAAGCATCTGACTCTGTTTCAGCTCAGGTCATGATCTCAGGGTCGTGGGATGGAGCCCCATCTCGGGCTCCACACTCAGCAAAGAGTCTGCTTGAGATTCTCTCCTCTCCCTCTGCCCCTTCCCCCTTATGCACACACAAGCTCCTCCTCTCTCTCTCTCTCTCTCTGTCTAAAAATAAACAAAATATTTTTTTAATTTAAAAATAAAAAAGAGGGGCGCCTGGGTGGCTCAGTGGGTTAATCCTCTGCCTTTGGGTCTGCCAGGGTCCTGGGATCAAGCCCCGCATCAGGCTCTCTGCTCAGCAGGGAGCCTGCTTCCTCCCCTCTCTCTCTCTCTCTCTGCCCGCCTCTTTGCCTCCTTGTGATCTTTGTCTGTCTAATTAATTAATTAATTAAAAAAAAAGAAATGTGGTTGAAGTTGAGGAGACAGCAATCATTTCCAGAGGGGAGAGCAGGAAGAGCTTCATGGAAGATGTGATACGTAAGGATTCAGACATGCAGAGACTCAGGGAAAGAATATCCCACAGAGAGAAGCACAGAAGCAATGGCCAGGTGGTTGGAAATCAGCACATCTTGAATGGGAGCCAGAAGCTCCATTTGTGAGCCGGGACAACTCTAGGTCCAGGGAAGGACAGACGGTCTTGCTCCTGATAATGGGTACATGAGAGCACAGGCCAAGATTGTTATTGGCACAGTGCTCGGTGCTGAGAATCTCATTTTTGTGTAGACCTTGACAATTTTTTGTCACCTCATCTATCAAAACATCTTGTGCTGGACCTTAGATTATAAATGAGTCTATTTGAGATGACTCCTTGATTATTTGCTGAAAAGTACTTTGTGTGTTAACTTTTATTGGTATTTAATTCTTAATAGTTTCTATTGAACTGGCTTGGCAGAATTAGAATTCTGATTATGATATTAATTTAAATGTATAACTTTAAAGAACTGAATTTTGAGACCCTTTATCATAAAGTCCATGAAATTGCCACTGATTTTTATTTTCATTTTGCAAAACCATAGTGGTCTTCTGGAATGAAAAATCATACATACCAGAGAGTTTTATATTGGTTTGAAGCAAATAAACAGCTGAGAGCATAGTTCAGAAAGCCTTCACCTTTGCATCATACCCATATTCCTCAGAAATCCTTATCTGTGTTTGCATTTAAGACATGATGTTGAAGCTGACCCCAAAAAGAGAATATCACTGTATTGATATCTGTCCCAAGTAATTCCTAACCCAAAAGACAGGCAAGGATATCCAAAGATAAGCGTTCTTGGGTCTGTACTGTATGTACCTTGCTAAGGCTTCATGACCATTGCCACATCGTGTAGGGATTTTTCGAATTCTCACAGAAGTCACCTTACAGATGATCTAGTCCAAATGCCCTCATTGACAGAGAGGAAAATGAGGCTTAGACAAGAATTTGCCATCCATGTTCATTTCTTCATTTGCATACTGAATGTATTAGTCAAGGTCCCGCCGGGAAATGGGTCCCGGTGCACACTCAAAATAATTCAAGGAAGTTTTGTTTACAGAGACAAGATTTACAAAGGGGGTTTAGGGGAAGTGCAGTGGATGGTGCTGGAATTTGGTTCTCATTTGCAGCCAAGCTTTTACCATTCCCAAGCTTGACGGGAAGAGGGGGAGCAGTTCCTGGAATCAGGTAGTGCCCAGGATGGACAGAGACTTTGCAGTGGCGGCACAGCCAGCTCTAGACAATGAGGAACCGGGGGAGACTCTGCCTTGCCCTTCTCCCTCTGCCTGAACTCCTGCTTGGGCTTCCTATTGGCCAAACCTAGTAAGAAGCTGGAGGCACATGGGTAGGTAGAGATCCACCCCCACCCCCCAGAGCAGACACCATCCAGAGTGGCAAAGGGAAGACGACCCACACAGCCTTCATGACATGCTTCTCTACTCTTCATGCACCAGCTATATGGTAAGGATGCTTCAGATAACATCTATAGATATTTTCAGGATCTTGGTGAAAAGAACATGAATAAAAGACTCTTGAACCTAATATTAAGTAAGAGTGGTTTACTCTTACATATTTTGAGTCAGAGTTGGCTCTGGCTCTACTTTATCTCACACTGTTACTGGACTGGTTTAAAAAACGGTGAATTAGAGATCAAAGCAGTTTAAACAGATACATCCACTTGGGTAAATATCCTTGAAGTCCCCCTCCCCCCACCTTCCGCTCCCCCTCCTGTTGCCACATCCATTCAGCACCTCTAGAGGCTGTTAATACATGCAATGACTGTACTAAACATTGTATTTGCTTTGGTTCCAGCTGGCTCCAACCTCCAAACTCTGTCCAGAGTTCCTATTGTTGTCTTTGCTTAGTAGACAACTGCATTGTTATCGTGTATCAAAGCGGATACCTTTGTGATAGATTTCTAAATGTTGCTCTTTATACATTGCATTCATCGATTCTCTCTACATGTTTTTAAATTCAAACTCGCAGTGATATTTTATCTTTAAGAATATATAGCATTGATGACATTGTTGAGAACATTCCTTACTTCATGCACTAAAACCTTGAAACATTTTTTTCAGTTTTGTATGTTCCTTAAAATGCTTTGGAGTAAAAAATTAATAAATGTGCTTACGTGTGACAAACTGACTTTAAGTTAGGCATTCTTCCATAAGAAAATTATAGAGGCACAGAAGTGTAATAATTCCAAAGCAAATAGAATTTTTATTTTACTGTCAGGAAAAATTGTTACAATTTGTTCTCAAAAACTTGGAACTTACATATTTTAAATCCCATGAAATTATAGGAATTGTCATCATTTGAGATAATTTAAATTACAGTGATGTAAAGTGAGGACTGAAGAACTCTGAATCAGAGAATGTGGAATAGCCACATAAATTAGCAAATTAAAACTGGGGACACAGCTGACATATGAGATGATATTACATAAACTAGGGAACAACTATTAGATTTATATCTATTGCAAAAAGTATAATTTGTTATTTTTAAATGCAGGCCTTGAACATTGTTGGGTTTATTTTTTTAGAGAATTAAACAGAAATGTAAGTCTTGTACAATTCATACTTTATTTTGGAATTCAAGCATGTTGAATTCCACAAAAATTAAACCAAAAAGGTATCTCTGTAGTCAAATGCTAATAGTTCAAATAGAGTATAAGCACACAACTAATTAATAAATCTGATTCCTCCCACTATTAAAATGATTTACACATAGACCAACCGAAAATCTGAGGACTACCAAAAAAAAAAAAAAAATCTTAGGACTACCAAAGAGATTTTTAAATCTTTTTCTTTTAATTGAAATTATTATTATTATTATTATTATTTTATTTGACAGAGAGAGAGAGATCACAAGTAGGCAGGGAGGCAGGCAGAGAGAGGGGGAAGCAGGCTCCCCGCCGAGCAGAGAGCCTGACGCGGGGCTCGATCCTGGGACCCCAGGATCATGACCTGAGCTGAAGGCAGAGGCCTAACCCACTGAGCCACCCAGGCGCCCCTTTAATTGAAATTATTAAATGGGAATTTGTCAAATAGATGTCCTACCATTCAGAGCACTGGAGTTCTTCAGAACTGTATTTTGAAACCTTTTTTTTTTTTTAAGAAATCATTTAATCCCAAAGGATAGCTGAATTTTGAGATCTGTAACTGTAAGGTCTTTTGAAATTCCCAGTAAAATATCTCTATGTAAATTTAAAATATTTTCCTCTCGGTTATCTGTTTACAACCTGTGTGCTTGCCTGTTGATTTGTGGATGTTTGGAATCCTGAAATGAAATGTGTTGGATGCTGAGTACTGAGTTGAAAGCAGACAGTCCTGGTGAGAATCCCAGCTCCTCCACATCTCAGCTCCGTGTTTCTGGCCAAATGACTCAGCCCCTCTGAAATTCAATGTTCTCAGCTATAAAATGTGCTTACTGACAGCAACTGCCTAATCTTGAGCCCTGAAATCATCCTCCAGCCCCTTTTTCTTTACACGTTCCACCTCCTGCTTTGCCATGCTTTTGTGGCAGCCGTTCATTGAAAGCTTCATGTCCACGTAGAGAGCTCTGGCAGACATTCCTGTATGCAGATACGATTATTGTATTACACCCACACATAATCTGCTAATAAAAATTAGGATATATTTCCCACTGTTCCAAAACGTGTTTATTCACTTAACAGTGTATCATGGACATCTTTCTATGGAAGCACAGATGAGTGGGTATGAGAAGCAGCTCATCCTTTCTGATGGCTTGATGGCTGAATAAGAGTCCTCTATTGGAAATTATTGTGGGCTGAACATCCTTGTGTATACCTCTTTGTGTACTAGACTGAATATTTCAGATACATTCCTGCAAGTGGAACTCTGGTTTGGTGACATCAGCACTGTTCATCTTGTAAATACTGTCAAGTTGTCCTCTAAAGAAGTTGTGCCAGTTTATGGTTGGAAACAGTTTCCCCATATCATGGCCAACCGGGAATAGCGTCGTTCTGTTCATTTTTGCTCATCAGGCAGAAAGGATAGCCCTTTATTTTGATGACTTTCTGCCTTGATTCCTTGCTTTCTTTTAATGAGGCAACGTATCTTTGATAGTGTGCTTCTTTTTGTCAACTATCTCTTTATACTCTTCATCCATTTTTCTGTTGTTTTATTTATGTAATTTGTTTTAGGTGTTTCATCCCAGGTTGTTATTTGTCTTTGTCTTTGTCATATAGTGTTTGTGAAAGAGAACTGTAGTCTGAAATAGCGGAATCCGTTAATCTTTTCTCATCTGAAGCTTCTATATTTCCCTTTGTGCTGAAAAAGGCCTCCATATCCCAAGATCCTCTTCTGTTTTCCTATAATACATTTTTTCTAGCTCTACTTCGTACACTTAGATTTTTTTATGAATATACAGTGTCTTTTTATACATGGTGTAAAGTAGGGATCAAACTTACTCCCAAATGGATGGCCAGTTGTCTTGGTCTGCAGTACATTTTTTCTCTCATTAAGATGACATTCAGCACTTGTAAGAATGTTAAACCCCATAAATAGATCATTCTCTTTCTGGACTTTCTTTTTAACCTGTTAGCACCTACTATTTTGCTTTCTGTACCTTAGAGTATATTTTGGTAAAAGAGAGCAGAGCCTCTTTGTCCTTACTTCTCAAACTATTTTGGCCCTTCTTAAAGCATTATTCTACCAGAAGCCCCATGTTGTCAAAGTTAAATCCCCCCCTGCAATCATTGCATTATCTTAGACTTTGTTAATGTAGGAATGACAGTTATCGTTATGTTTTTCCCATCTTAGTCATAGTCTGTCTCATTTATTTAGTTTTTAAATTCCTCAATAATAGTATATCACTTTATTTATATAGATTTTGCTTTTTTAAATCTTTCAATGTTTTGTGAATGGTATCCTTTTTATATTATATTTTATAACTGACTTATAGGATTTGTGTATTTATATTGTGTGTCCATTATCATCTAAATTATTATATCTTAACATTTTTGCTGTCATAAATTTTATTTATCAAAATAAGGCCAATGTGCATAGGGCAGAAACCCTTAGAAATACAAGGAGATTCTGGGAGAAGGAAAACAAAAATTCATTTCTCTTCCAGAGTTTGACAAAGCATAGAAAAATAATAAGGATCTATAAGAGACAAACTCATATTACAAAAGAATTTTACACTTTTTAAAAATATTTTTATTTACTTGAGAGAGAGTGTGGGTCAGAGCTAGAGAGCACAAAGGGAGGAGGAGAAGCAGACTCCCCACTGAGCAGGGAGCCTGACTGACCCAGGGCTTTTTCCTAGGACCTAGAGATCATGACCTGAGCCAAAGGTAGACGCCCAACAGACTGAGCCACCCAGGTGCCCCAGGAAAGAACTTCACACTTAGGGCCTGGGTGGCTCAGTCAGTTAAGTGTCCAACTCTTGATTTCAGCTCAGGTCATGATCTCAGGGTACTGGGTTCGACCCCAGAGTCTGGCTGCCTGCTCAGCAAGGAGTCTACTCAAGGATTCTCTCTCTCTCTCTCTCTCTCTCTTACTCTGCCCTTCTCCCCCAGCTCACTCACTTGCTCTCTCTAAAAATAAATAAATCTTAAAAAATAGAGAGTGTTTCTCCCCTGACACCCTTTGACGCAAAACCCAGGTGTGCCCATAGTCCTACAGAAAGCAATAACAAATTGTCCCAAGTAGTGGCTCCGTCTATTAAGCGTCTGTCTTGATGTCAGCTCAGGTCATGATCTTAGGGTTCTGAGATCAAGCCCCCTATGGGACTTCACACTCAACCAAAGTCTGCTTGAGATACTCTCCTTCACCCTCTGCCCCTCCCCACGCTTGTACACACACACACACAACACACACACTCTCCATCTCAAATAGATAAATACGTAAAATCTTTAAAAGATAAAATGAAATTAAAAAATTAATTTTACCAAGTAGAAATTATACAGGTTACATTCTCTAGCTGTGAATTTGTAGAGCTGGAACTCCAACAATTAAGAGATAAACCATAAATAACCTGCTCATATGGAAATTTTAAAACACTTTTCTAAACAATTTTTCAAAGTAGCTTACTTTTAGATTAAAGAGAAAATGAAAGGTAAATTACATATTCTTTAATATGTTCTGTCATTAATTAGAATTAAAAATAATTCAAATTTCAATTCAGATAGATAGGTGCAAACGAGGAAACCAGCATGCGGAAATTTATAAGATAAAAGTAGAAAATAATAAATTATAAAATTAAACAGTAATTCTCCCAAAATGGAAATAAAGCTCTATGTCAGTTTTTTTTTTCCCAATGAGTAATGTAACTAAATCTGACTGTTAAAAAGAGAAGACAAAAATATGCAACATTAAGAAGGAAAATAGAATTTTCTCCTCCTCAGCAAACCAAGGAAACGGATGGCATAACAATAATTATAGGAATACTATGTACAAATCTAAGCCAACACATTTTAAAATCTAGACTAAGGATTTTCATGGGAAAATCCTTTCTCACTACCAAAATTAGCTCAAAAGGAGATAAAAACCTAAACAAACTAGAAGAAATTCAAAAGATTGTTAGAATATAACTGCTAACAAAAATCCAGACCCAGATGGTTTTATGAGTGAGTCCTTTTAAGAGACTGATTATTTTGATGTTGTTTATAATATTCCAGAATATAGAGGATAGAAACCTTCCATATTTCTAATATCAAAACATGAAAAATTAACAGGGCGCCTGGGTGGCTCAGTTGGTTGGGCGACTGCCTTCGGCTCAGGTCATGATCCTGGAGTCCGGGGATCAAGTCCGCACTGAGCTCCCTGCTCAGCAGGGAGTCTGCTTCCCCCTCTGACTCTCCACTTCTGCTCTCTCTCTCTTTCTCAAATTAAAAAAAAAAAGAAAATTAACACAAAAAATAAAACTGTAGGTCAGACTTAGGCATATAAGTTAATAATCTAAATAAGTATTAGCAAACCAACGGT
>RCUC01168041.1:0-52576 GCA_003697995.1 Taxidea taxus jeffersonii
TGATCTCCAAGTGGACTCAAGTGTTCAACAAAGTCCTTTCTATAATACCACCCTCCTCAGAGGCACACACAAACCTACTCACGGTAATTCATGAATATTAATAGACTTTACTAAAGATTTAGAGGTTGAGGGGAAGAGGCTGGAGAGATTTGCCTCACTTAAAAATGAACAAACAAACCTGACATTAAATATGTGGCCTCTCGTTGCTGGAGGGGCAGTGTGTGGGCGGAGGAGGTAACTGGGTGATGGACATTAGGGAGGGCACATGATGTAATGAGCACTGGGTATTATATAAGACTGATGAATCACTGATCTCTACCTCTGAAACCAATAATGCATTATATGTTGATTAATTGAGTTTAAATTTTAAAAAATACAAATAAAGAAATAATATGTGGCTTCTCTCTTTTGAGTGCCTTTTGGGGACCCACCAGAGGGGACTCTGTCCATGACTGTCACCCCACAGAATCCTTTACATCATCTCCCCAGTTCTTCTCAGTCCCTCCCCCACAAACCACTTCTTTCTCTGTTCCTCATCTCTTCATCCCTCCCATCTCTTAGCTCTCAGAATCAAAAGAACAAATTCTTCTCCTTGTCTCATGCAAAACAGTTCAGCCAGCATCTCTTAAAGTCTTGGTTCCTGCTCTCTGAACCTCACATTCCACCAGGCATATTCTCAAGGCATTTCTAGAAAAATGTCAACCAAGGAGCAAACTGTTTAATACTTTTTTTTAACTTTATTACACCAAAGAATGACAGTATAAGTTCTACCATCAGGACAGAGAGGAGCACACAGGAGGAGCCCCCGTGTCCATCTTGGAGGCGGCGCTGAGAGGGAGGTCTGCAGAGGAGGTTATGCTGAAGGGGAAGAGTGAAAAGGGCAAGAAGAGAAACAGCACAACTCATGGCGCTTGGCAAACTTAGCATTTGGTAGTGCACAACATGCATGTGAGGAAGTGAAGCTGGAGAGGGTGGCAAGGACCAACCTAAGAAGTTTAATGCCCCGGCTAAAGGTTTTAATTGCATTCAGAAAGCAATATGGAGCCAGTGAAGGATTCTTAAGGTTAACACAAATAGATTTCTACTTTTTTTTTCCTTTCTAAACATCACTGCAGGGACCCCACTGAGGATGGATACTGGAGTAGGGGGAAGAGCCTGGAGCCAGTGTCTAGGGACTGGGGAAGGAAGACACAGTGCCAGAGTGCCAACTGTGGAGAGAGAGAACAAGGGACTATTAGAGAGTTGCCTGAGAGGTGACCAACCAGCCAGTGAGGGGAGAGGCTGCAAGGATCACAGTGAGTACTCAAGGTTCAGGAACATAGCAGGTTTCCAGCTGGGCAGCTGACAGATGGTGGGGCCATCCTCCGGGAGGCAGGGCTCAGAAAGAACCACAATCAGGTTTGGGGCAGCTGAGGGCCCGATACCATCTTGCCCTCCCATGATGTCCCCCACATCAAGTGACCACTTAATGTGCTCTCAGTTGCAGGACATGTGCTCCTTGCCCATCCCTGCTAGCTGCAGGGGGAACCGCCATCCCCTCTCCCCACCGCCCTCCAGCTCAGCCATGCCCTCTCCCTACAGCCCTCTCTCAGCAGCAGTTGCTGAGCAGTTACTCTGAGCACTTCCTCCCCTGGCTGGTAGCCGGTGGCCTCCCCTCAGAGACAGAAGGCTGGAGCAGCTGAGTTGAGAGAAGAGAGCACAGAGGGTCTGTTGAGAAAGTTTCAGCTGCTTAATGACCGTATGACTCCAAGAAATTCAGTTGCCCTCTCGGGCTTTTAGGACTCTTAGGTTCTCTATCTACAACTTGATAATGGGAGGGAATAGTTACTTCAGACCTGTGTTTCAAAGATTTCAAACAATGCACTTGAAGTGCTTCTGTAAAAAGTAAAATCCTGCAGGGGAGTGAAGGAAACTAATATTGGTGGCTGTATGGACTGAGATTCTCCCCCTGCTGCCAACTCCTCTCAAGGAAAATCTGGGGAGCGTGGAGAAGGTTTCTGTGGAAGTTGCAATCATCTGCATTGACTCAGGGTCCTTCTGTCGTGAAAAGAGGCCTGAGAGAAGAGTGGACCATTAGCATGATAATGTCAAGGCTAATACTTCACAACACGTAGGGTCAGAGTCATTTTCACTGGAGGAATTTCATGATATACTGAATTGTGTGCTCTTCGTAAGAAAAATATTCTTGTACAGACATTTGCCTTAAAATGAATCAGAAGGAAAGTGGGCTTAGTCATCACTGACTGAGAGCAACCAAACTGAAGTCCAGTTCCCACCCTCTCCTCTCCACCGCCAGGAAGCCTGTCCTGTCACCCATGCATGCTACCTCCTTTGGCATTTGCAGGAGCCTGGGCAGAGAAGATATCTGGTTGCCTCCAGAGGAAGCTTGCAGTGCACAGTCTGCAAAACAAGAGGGACAAGGTAGAAGAACAGAGTGTCTGGAGGAAGGAGACATGGGAGGTCCTAAGGGTGTTGGGGGTAGGGGCAAGTGAAGGTTGGGAGAATGTTGGGGGAACAAGGGAGCACCAGATAGACCTCCTTCAAATAGCTAAACAATGAAATTTGTCCCCAACCCTGATTCAATTCAAGGGATGACTTAGCCAGAGTCCCACACTTCTGTCATCCATCCTGATGCTCTTTGCAAGAATTTATATGACCTTCAGTAAGGGAATAGCTCAAACCGTCAGCAGAACTCAATGCAGATTCTGTTTTAGAAAGCTAGGCCTCACCTGTATGTAATCTCCTGGCAGAAGCTTCTCTGCTGCCCTTGGGGATCTCAAGGCAGAAAAGATTAAGGAGCAGCAAATGCCAGTTCCAGCCAGGAGATGCCGAGCCAGTCTCCCTGTTCCCCTACCTCCTTGCCCCTAGGCAGGAAGGCTCTCACCCAGTCTACTCAGATAGTCCAACACACTGGTGAATGCCACTCCCTCTTAAGGATAAAGAAGCTCAGAGAAAGAGTCCACATGAGCACCATCTCATCCAGACAGCACAAGAGGGAGCAAGAAGTCAAGGCCACAATCATCTGTGTATAGAACCTTCCTGCCACACCAGCAGTGTACACACTTGCTAAGCAGGAGAGCCAGCCTGACATGTTTGCCCCTTTCCAGACTGGTTCCCTTTCTCCTAAAGCTCATTCCCTTCCCATACACCCCCCACACACAAACACCACACACACACGGGCGCACACACACCCCCCATATGTCCAAACACACACGTGTATGTACAGGTCCCACGGCCACCTCCACCCACAACAACAAATTCCAGCCCAATAACTGGAAATGGGCTTCCCTGAAGAAACATGACCTTCCCCAACACTATCCCTGGCTCTGGCCCTGTGCTGGCTCAGGGAAAGGGAAGCGCTGAGCTGCCTTGCCCAGAGCAGTTCTCAGTGCGGTAAGAAGACAGTCCTAGAGGCATGTGACAGTGATCTGTTCTCAAAAAGCATCTCAGTTTTGGAGTTCTGGAACTCCCCCACAAAGACCCTCCCTCCTGGGAAGCAGGCACCTGGGAAGAAGGAATGTTCCCAGGGAGCAAAGGAGATACATGGGGAGCACTAGGGGAAGAAGGAGTAGAGAATATCCCTAACACCTGATTATCTCCATTCCACTAGGGGCCTCAAGCTGCCCTCCCCCAGCCCAGCTGCCTGCTGTCCCAGGGGCCAGTGAGGACTCAGGCACTGAAGACAGTGTGGCTGGAGGAAACCCACAGGGTGACCCCTAGTAACCCAGCTGCACGTGCTGGTGGCCAGCTGCCAGTCGGCTTCCTCCCAGAGGCTTCCAGCTGGTAGCAGCTCTGAAATCAGACAAGCAGGGGCCTACGCTGTCCCAAGAGGATGGTAAGTCTGGGGCCTACACACCAAACTGGCCTTTAACAATCCACCTTGATAAGAACTAAGTCCAAGCAGCACTTCCTGAAGGCCTTGGGGTCTCGGGCCAGCTGGTGTGTCTAGACTAGAAAAAACAACACACAAAGCTCCCTCGCCCCTGGCTGAAGCAGGCAGAACAACAGTTCACAAAGCAGTTTCTATTCCATCGTGTCGTTTTATCATTTCACCTGCCTAACGACAACCTAGTGCCAACTCTGACACTAGGTATGCCACTCAGCCGCTCTCTGCCTCAGTGGCCGTCTTTGCAACATGAGAATAAAAACAACTATGTCACTTTCTAGCTCTGCATCCTTGGCCGTGTACACAACTTGGTTGTGCTTCAATTATTCTCATTTGTCAAATGGGGTTAAAAACAGAACCAATCTCATGGGATAGTTGGGGAAATTAACTAAGTTAGCTCAGTTAAAAAATTAAATACATTATGGGGCACCTGGGTGGCTCAGTGGGTTAAGCCTCTGCCTTCGGCTCAGGTCATGATCTCAGGGTCCTGGGATCGAGCCCCGCATCGGGCTCTCTGCTCTGCAGGGAGCCTGCGTCCCCCTCTCTCTCTCTCTGCCTGCCTCTCTGCCTACTTGTGATCTCTGTCTGTCAAATAAATAAATAAATAAAATCTTTAAAAAAAAATTAAATGCATTAAAACAATGGCTGACTGCATAGGAAGGGCTCAGTAAATGCTAGCAACTGTTACTATTTTTGTTATTATTAATCATAAGATGGTTATGAGGATTAATAAATAACAAACCGCAGTGTTTGTTGCCTACTGACAATGTTTCTGGCACTGGGCTCAATCTTCCATAGGAATTCCCTTGTGGATAATGCTGAGTGTACTAACACAGAGAGAGCCCTCAGGATATGGCAGTCACTATCATAATTCATCCTCTCCCCATTCTACAGAGGAGGAAAGTGCTCAGAGGTTGAATGACTTGCCCCAGGCTACAAAGCAAATAAGTAGGAGCACTCTGACTTAAATTCAGGTCTTCTGGGAAATAGATCTCCATGATCCTACAACCCTCAGCTCCTCCTCCTACCTGGTCCTCAACATTTGCTCTGTAGCTACAACTGGCTTCCCTCCAGGAAAGCTGCCAGAGGACACATCAGCCACTCAGTTGGAAGGCGCCTGGGCTGCTCTGCACACAGTTGCTATCCGTGCCTCCACCTCCCTTCATGGCTTTTCCCCTTCAAGAGCTAAGAGGCAGGCACACATCCATGCAGAGAGTGAGATGGGGTCATGAATGCTCCCAGGGAGTGGACCTAACCCCAACTCCAGCTCTGGCTATAGACCCAAATGCCCCTCTGCTGAGATTCTACCATAGAGCCCACCACAAAAGAGCTCTGAAAAAAGAGCCCTACATCAAGCAAAACCAGTCCACAACGAGCAGCAGCCCAAGAAGGGATGACAGGAGTTTCTCTGCATATTACATCTCAAAGGCAATGTTTCACTGAAGATATGGCTTTCGGACTTGGGCAAGTCACTTCCCCTCTTTAGGCCACAGTCTCTTGGTCTGTAATACTGAAGGACTAGGATGAATCCAGCAGGGTCCTTGAGAGAGTAAGTGTCAGAGCACAGGGCCTGACTCCCAGTACCATAAGCAGGAAGGAAGTTAGCACACAGTATGCACTGCACAAATGCTCACTGAAAAGCTGAAATCTGACAGCCCAGCACACCAGGGCAGTACATAGTAAAGGGAGCATGAACATCATGGGGTAGAGAATATGGGGACGTAGGACCTCAACCTCCACTGAAGAATAAAAGCATGAGCCCAAGGCAGGTGTCGCTGACCTAGAAAACACTTTCCCGAGACTTTATAAAACCCTACTTACCACATAGAGAAGCTATGTGGCAGACAACACAAGATGGCAGCCATAAGGAGATGTGAGCAAGGGAGCCATCTTTACATTTGATACCCAAGTATTCATATAGCATGAGCTGGTCTTTGTCCAGGAACAGGCATGCACTGAGAAGAACCCAGAAGGGCTGCGGCAGGCTGGCACTGCCATGTATCTGCTCACAAGAGGCAGCTGTTAAGTTTTCAGAACTTTTGCAAACTGGTCACTAAACACCATTAAAACCTGTATAAACTGGGGCACCTGGCTGCTCAGGCAGAAGAGCACGTAACTCTTGATCTCGGAGTCCCAAGTTTGACCCCACATTGGTTGTAGAGATCACTAAAACAAAACAAAAAACAATTGTATAAACTTAGAGTTATATAAATTATGTTAAAAACAATGATAATAAACCCTCAAGACTCACCACTTTCTAATGGTTTTACTATCTTTTACTACCATCTATACTCTTGAGGTTATTTATGTCAAAGATATGTATAAGGAAAATATTATATCATACTGCGTTATTGCATATCTCTTCCCAAGCCCACCTTCAGTGACATCACATTTTAATTTGAAATCATCCATAGAATCTTTACACCACAGAATTGGTGCAAACCTCCACATCACAATCCTCTCCCTACCTTAGACAGTCAATTGTTAGACATTTGCCCGCATGCCACTGACGAACAGCCTCCCCATGGTTCCAATGCCTCCAAGGAAATGGGACTTTTGTGAGACTCTGAGTCGTGCTGTGTTTAATGCTTAGGTTGTATTCTCTCTGTTAATTAAATCTCTTTCCACATCTTTGCATTAAGAGCACTTACAAGGCATTTCATGAAGCTAATAGTCCCATGAGTACTAAAAGGGCACATTTCCGCAATGACTTTGATGATATGGGGGTGCTTCATGAAGTGTATTATTAAAATGAAGTTACATAGGAAGACACCAAAAAAATAAGATAAACTTAGAGCCTTTTCTCGTCCTTTTTTAATACTCTTGCAAGTGTTCATTAAACAGTTATTCTATGATGACCACAGTTGAGGCATTAGGCTTGGGAAGAAGGGAAAAGAAGGAATACACATAGTACTAGTCTCAGGAGACTTGCAGCATGGTGAGGGAAGCATGCTCTCTCACCATCAGATGGAGGCCTATGCTGACGTCCCTATTTTAAAGATTATTTATTTATTTATTTATTTGACAGAGAGAGAGAGAGAGAGAGATCACAAGTAGGCAGAGAGGCAGGCAGAGAGAAAGGGGGAAGCAGGCTCCCTGCCAAGCAGAGAGCCCAATGCGGGGCTCAGTCCTAGGACCCTGAGATCATGACCTGAGCCCAAGGCCCCAAGGCAGAGGTTTAACCCACTGAGCCACCAGGCACCCCTGACCTCTCTATATTAAATCATAGTCTCTACCCTGCACCAGCACATCTAATCTCCCTCACTCCCATAACACTTGTCGCTTTCTAGCATACTATATGATTTATCTCCCATGATTGAATTTATTATCTTTCTTCCCCCTCTAGAATGTAAGCTCACAAGAGCAGGGACTTTGGTTTGGTTTGTTCTAGCGTCTCACACATGGTAGGCCATCAAGAAATTTTTTTTATATTTATACCTAATTACAGGAAACCCAAGTAAGTCAAATTCTGATTTCTTTCTTTTTTGGTGGGAAATTGGCAGAGAGAGAGAGTACGAGCAGGGGTTGGAGTTAGAGGGAGAGGGAGAGAGAGATCTTAAGCAGGCTCCACACTCAGTAGGGAGCCCAAGTTGGGGCTCCATCTCACAACCCCGGGATCATGACCTAAGCCGAAATCAAGAGTCCAGTGCTTAACTGACTGAGCTACCAGGCACCCCCAATGCTAATTCCACCACTTACTATGTGACTTTGGGCAAGTCCCTGTACCTCTCTGAGTTTCAGATTCTCATACATAAACTGTAGGGTTTGGACAAGGCTATGTCTAATTTGCATAATGAAAAGCCCAAAATCCAACAAGTCTCTACCAGATGTGCCAATTAAGGCTACATGTCTGCTACATCCATAGCTATGTCTATTGGAAACTGTCTTTCTGTAGCCCCCAGGTCTAGGCAGCCATGCTCTAAATTCCACGTTGAGGCCATCTGGCTTCCTTCAAACCCTCAACTCCTCCCTCCTGCCATACCAGCATGAGCGCCTGACCCCAACGTAGCCAGAGGCTTATCATATGGCCCAGGAAAGAGATTTTTCCAGATAAGGAAGACTGGACCAACTCATTCTACTCCCAAGAATTTAAATTGGTAAATATAGATAGAATCAGGAGTATACAGAAGCTTAAAGGTCACAAGTTTGAGAGAAACTAGAGAGGCCATGCATGATAAGCCATAAATGAACCAAGTTAGAAGTCAGTAAAAGATATGAGCTAGAAAAAAGACACAGAAGGTAGAGAAGAATTTAGTTTGTAGAAAGAACACAAGTAGACAAAGAAAAGCAGACCTCAGAGGCAATGTGTGTGCCATTTCCTGGGGAGAACTTTAAAGACAACTAATGTTTATTTAGCTCCCACTGCCTGCCAGGCACTAAACTACACCAAGTGCATGTCACTTTATCTTTGTTACAACCCTGTAAGGTGGGTATCATGCCCACTTTCCAGAAAGTGATTTTTTGTGTTTCTTCTTTTCCACTGAGAACTCTGAAATTCCACTGTAATTCTCCTGTTGGAGTTCCAGTTTTGATCCCAAGATCCAGTATGAAATGGAAAATATGAGGAACTCCTCAATAATATTCCTCCTTCTTCTAGTCTCTGGGAGCCCAGGAGAGACTAAAAGCTGGCAACAAATTTGGCCCGATGAACCCAAGCACAGCTGAGAAGTTCCCCAGACACTCTGGAGAGTAATAGGGACCTACCTCCCAGGGCCCACTTGAAGTCTAGGCCTGGGGGTGATAATTTGATGCCATGACTGCAAGACATACAGACAAGGTGACTCAATCCAATGGAATGTAATTATCTGTGAGCTGTCACTCTACTCTGCATCAGATGAATAACTCTTTGACATTAAAATGCCTATGACTCTTCCCTACGCCTTGCATGCCCACAGACCGCCAATATAGGCCAGGATGGAAGTCTGAGAAAAAAAAGTAAATGAACTAGCCACATGACCCTGACTATCCACAAAAGACAAGAAACCACACCCTTCCATATTCCTCCAAAGTGGGAAGAACTGGATATGGCTGAGTAATTCTACTATAGCCAGTATCACAGTATGTGGCATTACTGTGTGATGACTTTCTTACTTCAAAATTCATGTAAGTCCAACAGACCAAGTTTACATTAAGCTGGGGGAAGGCTCTGTAACTTGTATAACTGCTCATCAGAGGACTGCATTCCCACTTCTTTCATACCCTCAAATGCCATTCCCAATGAACCAGCTCAGTTCACCAGCTTGGGCTTATGTCTATGGCCCTTCTTCTTAGTCAGTATTGCCCTACTGTCCTGCCTGATTTTCTAAGCTCCACCTGCAAGTTTGGGCCCTGCCCTGAGAAGATACCTGTGGGACTGGAGGCATTACATCTTGTCCCATTTTGTCAGTTCTCTTTAAGACCAGTCAGTCCATGTTTTTAGCAGTGAAGTTATCTTGGACACGCAACTTCTAAGGGGCCAAGGGTACAAACAATCCACAGTCACAATAAATTTACTGCTGAAGAAATAAGCCATCCTAAAGAAGTGACTGGGTATGCAGAGAAAGATTGTGTACAAAGATGCTTATTGAAAGCCCTGTTTATAATAGCAAAACATTGGGAATAACCTAAAAGTCCAGCAAAGGAGAATGTTTATAAATATGAATCATCTACTGATGGATATACTGGTTCTGCCTGCCAAGTTCATCAGAATAAAAAGAGAAGGCAAGCTCAGATTATTCACTGTGGTGGATTAAACTGGGAGTTTGCTTATCACTGTGGGCCTCAATGTGACTTGCTCTCATTTTGTTTGCCTTGCAATTATACTTTCCCCAGTGGATTTTATTGGCTTATCTTGGGGTCATTCTATAGTGAACATTTCTACTGGGTAGCATATATATGGGTGGACAACCTTTGCCAGTCCCTTGGTCTCCAGTCCAACCAGGTATGTTTAGGGGAACACCTAGTGCTCCTCCCAAGAAGGTTGCTCTGATCTCAAATGAATCTCCCTTCAGTCTAACTCAATGGAATATTATGCAGTTTTTTAAAATGGTATTTAAGAAAGGTTTTTAAATACCTGGGGAAATATGTAAGAAATATTATAAAGTTTAAAAATTTATAAAATTTAATCTATAGTCTAATTCAACATGGATGAATCTTAAAGCCAATATGCCAAGTGAGATAAGCCAGTCACAAAAAGACAAATAATGCATGATTCCACTCATATGAGATAGCTAGAATAATCAAAATCATAAATACAAAAAGTAGAATGGTATTTGTGAGGGGCTATGGGAGGCAGGTAATGAGGAGTTATTATTTAATCGGTCTAAGGTTTCAGTTTTGCAAAATGAAAAAAGTTCTGAAGATAAGTATTTGTGATGGTTGCACAACAATGTGAATGTACTTAGTACCACTTACCTATATGCTTAGAAATGGTTAAATGGTAAATTTGTCATACTTACTTTACCAGATTTTTAAAAATTGAATCTACAGTATTATCTCATGTGTGTGTCTGTGTGTGTGGGTGTTTGTCTGTGTAGGCCCAGAGATCCATCTTTGATAATGGAGAAAAGATGCTAGTTTCTTCCCAGATGTTCTTCCTTTAGCTAGCATAGGGATTGACAAACCATGACCCTGCAGCCAAATCTAGCCTCCCATCCATTTTTCTAAATAAACTTTTCCTGGAACACAGTCATGCCCATCATTCACACACTATCTATGTATGCCACTTTTTTGCTACAATGCAGTTGAGTGTTAAGACAGTATTGTTTAGAAAGCCCAAGATATCTACTATCTGGTTCTTTATAGAAAAAGTTTGTCAACTCCTCTTTTAGTGCATTGAGAGCCCACATGGAGGCCAGAAGAATGATCAAAACTTCAGTGGGTTTCCAATTCTTATATTTCAAACCAAACAGAATCCACAAGCCTCAAGATTCCAGAGTTGGCATCTCCTCTCTATTCAGTTGTTCTCCAACTTCTCAACAGGCTCAGAATCTTCATTCTAGACTCTCAGGACACCCCCTGAGGCTACCCTGGACTCTATAGGTGAAGGAGGCAAAATGAAAAGAGGGTTGTGTGGTGGATCTGATTTGTCCTCTTCCTGGAGTTGCATTGCCCAACACGTTCTTCAGTTACCCAAAACTTGGACTATAGTAAGAAGAAGGGAAAAGGACATCACGTCACGCTTGCAAACATAGATCGAGTTTAGAAATCTGGAAGGGTGATTACCAATAAATTCACTGTGTTATCTTTGAATTGTGGGATTTAGATAATTTAAAAATTCTTCCTTATAAATTTTTATATTTTAGGATTTGTTACAGTGAGCAAGTATTGCTTTTATAATCAGAAAAAAGTTATTTTTGTAATTTAAAAATTATTAAAAGAAATAAACAGAAGCATGGTAGGTTGAAACCCAGGGAGAATCATCACATGGGAAATGTTTCAGCAGGGTCAAAAATCTGGGTAACAATTAGCCAATCTCAGTTTGTTTTCAGAAAGACCTGAAATCTGGCAAGCTCAATATTTTCATGGCATGTTAGCCACATGGCTCAGAAATTTCATTTGTCCTGGCACTCCCTGGTCCTCTGAGAACTCCTGTGCCTTGCAGGCCTTTATTTATAAGCAGCCTCTAAGCAGCCATATATCTTTTCCCTCTGTGTGGTTACAGGTTCTCTTTTCAAAGACCACAGACATTGGTTCTACAGAGCTGAAAACATCTAGACAAACCTGGGTTGAACATAGGCTCTCCTGCTTAGCTGAACTTAGACCAATTACTAAACCTAATATCTATAAAACTGAAGTAATCCTCCTTTTGAAAAAGAAGAAATCATCCACTCTTCTACCTACTTACCTCCTTCTTCTCCCTAGAGGACCAAACACTAATCTGAATTGTGGACAGTGACTAGATGGCTTCAAAGCTCATTAAGACTGGCGGCTCTCTTTTTCTGCTCTTCTTTCCCTGGCTTAAGAGTGATCAGAGAAGCAAGGCCTTCTCCCATATGAAAGGAGGCACAGCCATCTTGCACTCATTCCTTTGGTTCCTGTGAAGTAGCTGGTTACAGAAGGTAACATTCTACAATTTGGATTTAAATCTAGGGAGAGGAGGGGCACCTGGGTGGCTCAGTGGGTTAAAGCCTCTGCCTTCAGCTCTGGTCATGATCCCAGGGTCCTGGGATCAAGCCCCGCATCGGGTTCTCTGCTCAGTGGGGAGCCTGCTTCCTCCTCTCTCTCCCTCTGCCTGCCTCTCTGCCTACTTGTGGTCTCTGTCTGTCAAATAAATAAATAAAATCTTTTTAAAAATAAATAAATAAATAAATCTAGGGAGAGGAAAAAAGACTTCAAAGACGTTGCCTTGCCTACAGCACAGAGGTTTGCGCTAGGTTTTTGACACAAGGTTAGAGGTTTTGTTCATATTATAAAATCAAGACATGTTTCTTACATAATTTGAGAGACTGTTATCTTAATCCATTAAACTCCACCACCACTCTTTCCAATACCTTCCTCAGAGAGGACTAAATGAAACCAAATGGAATAAAGAAGCTCATAAAAAGCCAGGCACGTTGCAAAAGCTTAATATCAAGCTTATTCACCATTTAATTCCCAATGCCAAGCACAATGCCTAGTATAGAGTAGCTACTCATCTAATATTTGACAATTTGGAGAATTAATAAATGGAAAAAATAATGATTCTACCCTGAGATCAGACTTGAGCTGAAACCAAGAGTTGGACACTGAACCGACTACAGCACCCTGGTGCTCCTGACCAAAATTTTTGAAGGATCACTCTAACTGTTGTGTTAGAAACGGACTTTAGGGGGCGCCTGGGTGGCTCAGTGGGTTAAAGCCTCTGCCTTTGGCTCGGGTCATGATCCCAAGATCCCAGAGTACTGGGATGGAACTCCACAGAGGGCTCTCTGCTCAGCAGGGGGCCTGCTTCCCTTCCTCTCTCTCTCCCTGTCTGCCTGCTGGTGATCTCTATCTGTCAAATAAATAATAAAATAAAAATCATTAAAAAAATAATAATAAAGAAAGAAATGGACTTTAGAGGAGATATTGGCCATCAGTGATAGTCACAGTGAAGGTGGATGTTTGCATTCTGGATATATCTTGAGTCAACTGGATTTACTGATGGATTGGATATAAATTATTAGAGAATGAGAGAATCAGGATAACTATATGTTTGGCCTGAGCAACTGGAAAGACTGAATTGCTGTTACCTGGAACAGGAAATAGTACAGGAGGAACAGGTTTAGAGAACCATGGTTTTGGCTCAGGTCTGATCTCAGGGTCGTAATACGGAGCCTCGTGTCAGGCTCCATGTTTGATGTGGAGTCTGCTTGAGCTTCTCTCTTCCTCTTCCTCTGCCCCTCCTCCCTGTGCTCTCTCTCTCTTACTGAATTAGATAAATCTTTAAAAAATAATAAATAAAAATATTGGTCAGGTCAGGCTACTCTTCTGCTCAAAATGTTTCAGTGGTTTCTCATTTCACACAGAAGATGAGCCAAAGTCCAGTTTCAGAGTCCTGTCTGAAAATCAGCTTTCTAGGACCACTGTACTCTGGTTTCCCCATAAGAAGCAGACCCTAGATAAGACCTGTCAGGGAGAGAGAGTGAGGAGCAAGAGAGAAAGAAACAGAGAAAGGAAAAGCCAAAGTGTTATTGAGTTGGTCACCAATTGGAGCAACCAGAGCTGAATCCTACCAGGACCTTAATCCTACTAGAAAGCATATAGAATGCAACACAGAAGAGGGAAATTGCCTGAGAGTAGAATGGGGATGTGGCATTTATCCATCAGCTCCCATCACCCATTGTCAAGGGTTGCCACATAGGGTATTAAGGACTTCACACATTCAGGCTACACATGGGTGAGTGCCAGGCAGATTTCCATGGGTGGGCAGGGGGGATGGGAGGGAAGGAATGTGGAGGCAGAAAGCAAGGGATATGCAGTGCAGCTGAAGTCAAATGCTGTCAGGTTATACCTGTGCCAAGCTCACTGCCACAGCAATTTGATAGAGTGGGATAAGTCTGCTAACTTTTTCTGTACAGGGCCAGATAGCAATTAGTTTAAGCTTTTCAGGTTACATATTGTCTCTGTCACATATTCTTGGCCACTTGACAAATCCTTTGAAAAATGTAAAAAAAAAAAAAATCTCTAGTTTGTGTGTCTTATGAAGGTAGGCCACACCCTGGTAGGATCTCCTGGTGGAGAGGCCTTCAATGACTACCTTACGTATGAGAACACCTATGCCTCATCCCTCCTGATCTCCCTTCTTGCTTGATTTTTCTTTTTTTTTTTTTAAGATTTTATTTATTTATTTGACAGGCAGAGATCACAAGTAGGCAGAGAGGCAGGCAGAGAGAGAGGAAGGGAAGCAGGCTCCCTCCTAAGCAGAGAGCCCGATGTGGGGCTCGATCCCAGGATCCCAGGATCATGACCTGAGCTGAAGGCAGAGGCTTTAACCCACTGAGCCACCCAGGCACCCCTTGCTTGATTTTTCTTTTTAGCATTTATCACTTCATAAAATGTCATATATAACTTACATATTCATTTAGTTTATTGTTCGGGTGTTTCAGTAGAACATAAGTTCAAGCACGCAGCATTTTTATCTGGATTGCTCTCTGCAGTAGTCCAGCAGGAGTGCCTGATTAATAGAAAATTCTCAATATATTTTGTCAACTTAACTAATACAGTAGCATGCTTGTGTTTACCACTTTAAAAATGACCACGTCTTTGACACACAGTTTCATACCCATCTTGTTTACTTTCACAATCACCCTTCAAGGAAAGCAAAGTAGGTATTATTACCCTCATTTTGAAAATAAAGAAAGGTTAAGCAAAAAGACAGCATTGGAATAGAAGAAAAATCAGGGACTTTGAATTCTGGCATTAACACCGTATAATCTTGCATAAGTCGTGTAAGCTCTCTGCAACCAAAGTTCCTTATCAGTGAAATGGAAGTAATAATACTTGCCTTACAAGGCTGTGTGAAGATTAAATGAAATAATACATTTGGGGAAAGAGTAGTACTATTTAGTACAGAAGTCATGAACTAACAGCTCTTGGGCATGAGTATGGGGCATGACATGAGTGTGGGAATGACTTTATGTGCCATTCCATAGGAAAGTGACAAAATCACCAGTCTGCTAACTCTAGCTCCATCCATAGGGAGAAAAGGCACAAATACAGCCCAGCTGTCAACAGGCCATCTTTACACCATTGACACTACTGCTCTCGGGCAGTTTTGTTTGACTGTTTAGTTTGGTTTTGTCTACAAGTATGCTGAAAGGCAGTTTCTTTAGGCAAGGGTTCAGCTTGGTTGCAATATAAGCTGCTTTTTGATAGCTGTCTTACTCCAGCATTTATTGACCTTTTAAATATTTCTTTATTGAACTTCTCTGGCCTGTGTGGACATTTTGAATTCTACACCCTGGCTTAGTATTAAGAGTTTTTCACAGCACCCAGACCAAGATTTGAATCTTTTTTTTTTTTTTAAAGATTGTATTTATTTATTTGAGAGAGAAAGTGAGACTGCATGTGCAAGAGAGCATGAGCGAGCAGAGCTGGGGGGTGAGGGAGGGGCAGTGGGCAAAGGGAGAGGGAGAAGCAGACAAGCAGGCTCCCCACTGAGCAGGAAGCTCTGATAGGATGCAGGACTCAATCTCAGGACCCCAGAATCATGACCTGAGCCAAAGGCAGACACTTAACCAACTAAGACACCCAGGAGCCCCAGATCTGAATCTTAACATCACATTTATTTAATCTCTCTAGCTTCAGTTTTTTCACTTATATGAAACTGGGGTATTTTTGCCTCCCTAATGCTATGTGCCCTAAAGTAGAACACTTAAGCCCCCAGTTTGCAAGATTCCCACAGTCCAGTCCCTTTCCTGATTTTCCAAAGGGACCCCAGACTGCAGATGTGAGGATGAAATTAAGAGCCAGTCTGATCTATTTATTCTCAGGCTGTGGTCTTTATCTACAACAGAAACTCAGCATTCCAAAGAGATGCCTCCAATCCTTGCTGCTGCCATTACCAGTGCTAGAATAACCACCCCTATAGCTTACGGTTGTTAGTCTCTAAAGATGGTCCCCCAACAATCCATTGCTTTGGATATTTACTCCCTTCCCTTAAATCTAGGCAGGCCTGGAACTAACTTTTGACCAACAGATGTGGCCAAAGTGATGCTGTATGTCTTCCAATATGATGCAGTTTCCATCTGACTTCCTTGGAAAATGTATCCTGGGGGGCAATAATAAGCCTTCAGATTAGAATTCTAACATCTCTGAGATAACTATACTATGAAATATGTGAATATGCCCTTTGGATAAAAATCAAACATGACAGACAGCTGCAGATTTTCTCCTATTACAGCACCAACTTGTCAAACAGAGAATGAAGAAGCCATTTGGACATGGAACTCACACTTTCAGATGACTCTAGCTGCAACCTCCAACTAACTGTTACTGAATAACAGACCACAAGTGAGACTTTTCTTTTGAGATCAGAACAATGGGAGGCAATAAAATGCTGTTGTTTTAAGCTACCTTGCCTTGAGGAGACTGGATATGTAGCAATAAATGAGTTCAGGATCGTACATGCTGTTGTTGCCTGGCCCACCTGAAGCCATATAGCTATGGCCAACCTTCTACTTCTAGTTGCTTCTAGCATCACTGGTAGATATTCCTGCCCAGAAGATACTGCTCAAAAAAACAAGAAGGATGACTCTTCACTCTGTATTATATTTGGACAAGGTTGCCCAATGATTGCCTCAGGTTTCCTACGTGATAAATCCTTCAAACCATTCCTTCAGCCATTTCCCCAAGACATAAGCTTGTCATCAGGATGGCTAGGTTGGAATAGATTCTGTGATCCACTTCCAAACAGACTGTATCAAGCAAGGTCACAACAAAAAAATACATGGTACTTTCAAATTAGAAAAAAATTAGAGACTTAATAAAGGACTATTTACAAGGAATGGTTATAGAGGACCCACGAGGAATAGTGGAGTAACTCAATATTAGTAACCCCAGTGGAACATTACTACCTCTTTGCCCATAAGGATGAGAGGAAAGAGTAGTTGATGAAACCTGAATAGAGTCATACAGAGAAGGTTACCTTGAAAGGAGTTGTGTCATTTAACCCAGAAATGTAGTCAACCCAGTAGAATACACATTATTCCTCAAGCTCATATGAAACATTCACCAAGATAAAACACATTTGAGGTTATAAAACATATCTCAACAAATTGAAAAGAAGAGAAATCATACAATGGTGCTCTCAGATCACAATGGAATTGAACTAGAAAATAACAGAAAAATAACTGGAAATTCTCCAAATACGGGTAAACAACATACTTTGAAATAACACATGGTTCAAACAAGAAATCTCAAGAGAAATTTTTCATCATTTTGAACTAAATGAAAATGAAAACACAACTTATCAAAAATTATGGGATGCAGTGAAAGTAATGCTTACAGGGAAACCTACAATATTGAATGCATACATTAGGAAAAAAGAATGATCTAAAATCAATAATCTAAGTTTCTACCTTAGGAAAGTAGAAAAAGAAAAGCAAATTAAGTACAAAGTAAGCAGAAGAAGATAAATAATAAAAATTAGAGCAGAAATCAATGAAAACAGGAAATCAGTAGAGAAAATCAATGCAACCAAAAGCTGATTCCCTGAAAGGATCAGAAAAATCAACAAGCAGCTGGGGCAGATGGGGTGTTAGGTGAGCCTGGTGGTGGGTATTAAGGAGGATATGTATTGCATGGAGCACTGGGTGTGGTGCATAAACAATGAATCTTGGAACACTGAAAAAATAAACCTCAGCCAGGCTAAGAAAAGAGAGAGAGGGAGAGAGAGAGAACACAAGTTCCTAATATTGGAAATGAAAGAGGTGACATCACTACCAAACCTATGGGCATTAAAAGGATAATAAAGGAATACTATGAGCAAATCTATGCCCACAACTTTGATAACCTAGATAAAATGGACCAATTCCTGGGACGCCTGGGTGGCTCAGTTGGTTAAGCAGCTGCCTTCGGCTCAGGTCATGATCCCAGCGTCCCAGGATCGAGTCCCACATCGGGCTCCTTGCTCAGCAGGGAGCCTGCTTCCCCCTCTCTCTCTGCCTGCCTCTCTGCCTACTTGTGATCTCTCTCTCTGTCAAATGAATAAATAAAATATTAAGAAAAAAAATTTAAAAAAAATGGACCAATTCCTTGAAAGATACAATTTGCCAAAACTCACACAAGAGGAAACAATTTGAGTAGGCCTATATTTATTAAAGAAAATGAATTAGCAATTAATAGCCTTCCAAAACAAATATCACCAGGTCCATATGGATTCACTGGTAAATTCTGCCAAACATTTAAAGAATAAATTATTCTAGGGGCACCTGGGTGGCTCAGTGGGTTAAAGCCTCTACCTTCAGCTAAGGTCATGGTCCCAGGGTCCTGGGATGGAGCCCTGCATCTAGCTCTCTGCTCAGTGGGGAGCCTGCTTTTCCCCACTCTTTCTCTGCCTACTTGTGATCTCTGTCAATTAAATAAATAAAAATATTTTTTTAAAGATTTTATTTATTTATTTGACAGACAGAGATCACAAGTAGGCAGAGAGGCAGGCAGAGAGAGAGGGGGAAGCAGGCTCCCCACTGAGCAGAGAGCCCGACGCGGGGCTCGATCCCAGGACCCCGGGATCATGACCTGAGCCGAAGGCAGAGGCTTTAACTCACTGAGCCACCCAGACGCTCCAATAAAAATCTTTTTTTAAAAAATAAATTATTCTAGTACTCTATAATCTCTTTCAGAGGACAGAAACAGAGAGAATCCTTCCTAACTCATTCAAGGAGGCCACCATTACCCTAATAACAAAACCAGACAAAGATATTATAAGAAAAGAAAACTACAGAACAGTATCTTTTCTACATCTCTTGAAGATGTAAAAATTTTCAACAAAATATTAGCAAATTGAGTCCAAGAATGTATAAAAAGAATTACACACCATGACCAAGTAGAATTTATCCTAGATATGCAAGGCTGATTCAACATTTGAAAATCAGTTAATGTAATCTATCACATCAATTGGTTAAAAAAGGAAAATCACATGACCTTCTCTTTAGATGTAGGAAAAGTATTTGACAAAATCCAACATCTGTTCCTGATAAAAATTTCTCAATAAACTAGAAATAGAAGGAACTTCTTCAACTTGATGGAGATATATACAAAAATCCTATAGGTAACATATTTAATAGTAAAAACTAAAAGCATTACCAAGGTCAAGAACAAGGTAAGTATGTCCCCTCTAATATTCCTTTTCAAAACATAGTGTAAGTTCTAGTTAGTTCAATAATACAAGAAAAGGAAATAGGGGCACCTGCATGGCTCAGCTGATTAAGGGTCTGCCTTTGGCCCAGTTCATGATCCCAGGGTCCTGGGATCGAGTCTTTATTGAGCTCCCAGCTCAGGTGGGAGTCTCCTTCTACCTCTTCCTATGCCCCTCTCCCCTGCACATGCTCTCTCTCTCTCAAATAAACAAATAAAATCTTTTTAAAAATAATAAAAGAAAAATAAAATTATACACCTTTAAAAAAAGGAGTTAACAACATATGTCATATAAAAACCTTGTCAGGGATGTTTATAGCAGCTATATTCCTTTTTTTTCCCCTCCAAATTTTTATTTAAATTCTATTTAGTTAACATATAGTATAATATTGGTTTCAGGGGTAGAATTTAGTGATTCATCACTTATATATAACCCAGTGCTCATGATAACAAGTGCCCTCCTTAACATCCATCACGTATCTAGTCCAATTCCCACCCACTTCCCTCCATCATCAACCCTCAGATGGTTTTATTCTCTCTCTCTCTTTTTATCTTTTCGTATGTTCATCTGTTTTTTTTTTCCTTAAGTGCATATTACTAGTGAAAAAAAGCCAGTCTGAAAAGTATACATACTGTATGATTCCAATAATATGGCATTTGGGACAAGGAAAAAATATGGAAATAGTAAAAAGATCAGTGGTTTCCAGGGACTGCAGGGTGGGATAAAAAAAGATAAATAGGTAGAGCATATAGGACAACGAAAATACTTTGTGTAAAAAAAAAAAAAAAAAAGAAATACTTTGTGTATACCATAATGATGGGTACATGTGATGACATATTTGTGTAAACCCACAGAATGTACACCAAGAGAACCCATCATGTAATCTATGTGCTTTGGGTGATTATGATGTGTTAATGTAAGTTCATCAATTGTAACAAATGTACCACTGCGGTGGGAAATGTTGATAATGGGGGAGGTTTTAAATGTGCAGAGTCAAGTAATATACGGGAAGTTTCTGTACCTTCCCCTCAATATTACTGTGAACGTAAGACTGCTCTAATAAATCCTTAATTTTAAAAAAATAGTCCCCCCCAAAATAATAATAGCCCCATAGCTGATTGATGTTTTGTTTTGTTTGTGTTATACTTTTCTTTTCTCTGTGTATTTCATTTTTTATATTTTCTTTTGCTATGTTAAGTTCACTTATCAATTCTTAGGCAATATCTAATCTGATATTAATATTGTCCAGTGTATTTTTCATCTCAACTATTATAATTTTCTTTAAGTTTTTATTTTAATTCCAGTCTATTACCATACAGTGTTATAGTAGTTTCAGGTGTATGATACATTGATTCAACAGCTCTACACATCATTCAGTGATCATTGTCACAAGTGCACTGCTTAATCACCATCAGTTATTTCACCCATCTTCCCACCTACCTCTCCTCTGGTAATCATCAGTTTGTTCTCTATAGTTAAGAGTCTGTTTCTTGATTTCTCTCTCTCTCTCTTTTTCCCTTTGCTCATTTGTTTTCTTTTTAAAATCCTACACATGAGTGAAATTATATGGTATTTATCTTTCTCTGACTTAATTTTTTAGCATTATAATTTCTAGCTCCATCCACGTTGCTGCAAATGGCAAGATTTCATTCATTTTCGTGGTTGAATAATATTCCATTATATATATGTGTATGTATAACATATTTCATTATATATAATATATATATGCACACATAATATATATATTATGTAATATATATATAAACACACCACATCTTGACCCATTCAGTTGAAAATATTGGCTCTTCCACTGGCTAATTGTATAATTTTAAACAAATTACTTAATATATTTGGGTCTCAGTTTCTTAGTCTATAATATCAGGGATCAAAATAAACCACAGATAAGGACACCTGGGCGGCTCAGTTCGTTAAGCATCTGACTCTTGGTTTCAACTTGGGTCCTGATCTCAGGGTCATGGGATCGAGCCCTGTGTTGGGCTCTACATTCAACACAGAATCTGCTTGTCCCTTTCCCTCTGCTCCTCTCCCATTCTCTCTCACTCTATCTCTCTAAAAAAAAAAAAAAAAAAAAAATTTAAAATCTTTTAAAAAATAAATCAGAGATGAAATCTCTTATCAAGGGCTCTCAGTAAAATCCACTTATGCTTCCTTTTTATTATTTTCCTTTCTTCCCAATAGTGAAACTGCCAATCTCAATTGTGAAGAAAGCTCTGCTTTGTGAGGACACATCTAAAATATTTTTTCTTTACCCATAACATATTTCTTTGAGCATTATGTCCTACCATTCCTTTCATTTTACTCATGTCCAGTGAGTATTTATATTCCTCACACTAGGTAGATAGAAGATTCAAAAAGCACTAACATATAGATCTACTCTCATTCAAACCAGGAGTGATAAAGCTTCCAGGACAAAAACTGAAAGAAATTGCAATCATCAAACCAGCCCTATAGGAAATACTGAAAGGGGTCCTCTAAGCAAAGAGAGAGCCTAAAAGGTACATAGACCAGAAAGGAACAGAGAAAATATACGGTAACAGTCACCTTACAGGTAATACAATCATACTAAATTCATATCTTTCTATAGTTACCCCAAATGTAAATGGGCTAAATGCCCCAGTCAAAAGACACAGCATATCAGACCAGATTAAAAAAAACATCGATATGCTGTCTGCAAGAAACTCATTTTAGACCCAAAGACACCTCCAGGTTGAAAGTGAGGGGGTGGAAAACCATTAGTCATGCTAATGGACATCAAAAGAAAGCTGGGGTGGCAATCCTTGTATCAGACAAATTAGATTTTAAACCAAAGACAGCAATAAGAGATGGGGAAGGACAGTGTATCATACTTAAAAGGTCTGTCCAACAAGACAACCTAACTGTTGTTAATATTCATGTCCCTAACATGGGAACAGCCAATTATATGAGTCAATTAATAACAAAATCAAAGAAACCCATAGATAACAATACAATAGCAGTTGGGGACTTTAACAGCCCCCTCACTGAAATGGACAGATCATCTAAGCAAAAGATCAGCAGGGAAATAAGGGCTTTGAACGACACACTGGACCAGATGGTCTTCACAGATATATTCAGAACATTCCATCCCAAAGCAACAGAATACACATTCTTCTCTAGTGCACATGGGGCATTCTCCAGAATAGATCGCATACCGGGTCACAAAGCAGGTCTCAACTGGTACCAAAAGATTGGGATCATTCACTGCATATTTTCAGACCACAATGCTTTGAAACTGGAACTCAATCACAAGAGGAAAGTTGGAAAGAACTCAAATACATGGAGGCTGAAGAGCATCCTACTAAAGAATGAATGGGTCAACCAGGAAATTAAAGAAGAGTTTTAAAAAGTCATGGAAACAAATGAAAATGAAAGCACAACTGTTCAAAATCTTTGGGATGCAGCAAAGGCGGTCCTAAGAGGGAAGTAACATGGCAATACAAGCCTTTCTCAAGAAACAAGAAAGGTCTCAAATACACAATGTTACCTTATACCTAAAAGAGCTGGAGAAAGAACAGCAAATAAAGCCTAAACCCAGCAGGAGAAGAGAAATCATAAAGATCAGAGCAGAAATCAAGGAATCAAAGAACAGTAGGACAGATCAACGAAACTAGGAGCTGGTTCTTTGAAAGAATTAATAAGATTCCTAAACCCCTGGCCAGACTTATCAAAAAGAAAAGAGAAAGGACCCAAATAAATAAAATCATGAATGAAAGAGGAGAGATCACAACCAACACCAAAGAAATACAAGCAATTAAAAGAACATATCATGAGCAACTATATGCCAACAAATTAGGCAATCTGGAAGAAACAGATGCATTCCTAGAGATGTATAAACTACCCAAAGTGAAACAGGAAGAAACGGAAAACCTGAACAGACCCATAATTAGCAAGGAGATTGAAACAGTAACCAAAAATCTCCCAACAGACAGGAACCCAGGGCCAGATGGCTTCCCAGGGCAATTCTACCAAGCATTTAAAGAAGAATTAATACCTGTCCTTCTGAAGCTGTTCCAAAAAATAGAAATGGAAGAAAAACTTCTAAACTCATTTTATGAGGCCAGCATTACCTTGAACCCCAAACCAGACAGAGAGCCCACCAAAAAGGAGAATTACAGACCCATATCCCTGATTAACATGGATGCAAAAATTCTCACCAAAATACTAGCCAATAGGATCCAACAGTACATTAAAAGGATTATTCACCATGACCAAGTGGAATTTATTCTGGGCTGCAGGGTTGGTTCAAAATACACAAATCAATCAATGAGATACACTATATAAGTAAAATAAAGGACAAGTACCATATGATCCTCTCAATAGATACAGAAAAAGCATTTGACAAAGTACAACATCCTTTCTTGATTAAAACTCTTCACAGTGTAGTTGGAGGGAACATACCTCATTATCATCAAAGACATCATGAAAACCCCTTTTTCCCTAAGGTCAGGAACACAGCAGGAATATCCACTGTCACCACTGTTGTTCAGCATAGTACTAGAAGTTCTATCTTTAGCAATAAGACAACAAAAAGAAATAAAAGACATCCAAATTGGCAAAGAAGTCAAACTCTCACTCTTCGCAGATGACATGATACTCTATGTGGAAAAGCCAAAAGACTCCACCCCAAAACTGCTAGAATTCATAAAGGAATTCAGTAAAGTGGCAGGATATAAAATCAATGCACAGAAATCAGTTGTATTTCTATACACCAAGAACAAGACAGAAGAAAGAGAGATTAAGGAGTGGATCCTCTTTACAATTGCACCTAAAACCATAAGATACCCGGGAATAAATCTAACCAAAGAGGCAAAGAATCTGTACTGAGAAAACTATAGAATACTCATGAAAGAAATTGAGGGAGACAAAGAAATGAAAAAAATGTTCCATGCTCATGGATTGGAAGAACAATTATTGTTAAGATGTTTATGCTTCATAGAGCAATCTGTACATTCAATGCAATCCCTATCAAAATTCCATCAACTTTTTTCACAGAACTGGAACAAATAATCCTAAAATTTGTATGGAACCAGAAGAGACTCTGAATAGACAAAGGGATATTGAAAAAACCAAAGCTGGTGGCATAACAATTTTGGACTTCAAGCTCTATTACAAAGCTGTAATCATCAAGACAGTATGGTACTGGCACAATAACAGACACATGGATCACTGGAACAGAATAGAAAGCCCAGAAATGGACCCTCAACTCTATGGTCAACTAATCTTTGATAAAGCAGGAAAGAATGTCCAATGAAAAAAGACAGTCTCTTCAACAAATGGTGGTGGGAAATTGGACAGCCACATGCAGATGAATGAAATTGGACCATTTCCTGACACCACACACTAAATTAGACTCAAAATGGATGAAGTACCTTTATGTGAGGTACATACACACACACACCTACATACATACAATGGAATATTACATAGCCATCAAAAGTTGAAATCTTGGCATTTGCAACGACATGGATAGAAGTGGAGGGTATTATGCTAAGCAAAGTAAGTCAATCAGAGAAAGACAATTATCATATGATCTCACTGATATGTGGAATTTGAGAAACAAAACAGAGGATCATTGGGGAAGAGAGGAAAAAAATGAAACAGGATGAAACCAGAGAGGGAGACAAACCATATGACTCTTAATAAAACTCTTAATCTTAGGAAACAAACTGAGGGTTGCTGGAGTGGAGCGGGGGTGGGGTGGGGTGGGAGAGATGAGGGGCTGAGTGATGGTCACAGGAGACTATGTGCTATGGTAAGCACTGTGAATTGTGTAAGACTGATGAATGACAGACCTGCACTCCTGAAACAAATAATGCATTATATGTTAATAAAAATAAATTTTAAAAAGCTGGGATGCCTGGGTGGCTCAGTTGGTTAAGCAGCTGCCTTTGGCTCAGGTCATGATCCCAGCGTCCTGGGATCGAGTCCCACATCGGGCTCCTTGCTCAGCAGGGAGCCTGCTTTTCCCTCTGCCTCTGCCTGCTTCTCTGCCTGTGCTCGCTCTCTCTCTCTCTCTCTCTCTAACAAATAAAAAAAATTTTTTTAAAAAGGTATTTTTTGTACTTTTCAGGATTTAAAAAAAATTGAGTATCATTGATACATAATGTTATATTAGTTTTAGATGTAGTGTAGTGATTCAACAAGTTTATATCTTATGCTATACTCACCACAAGTGTAGCTAGCATCTGTCACCATACAACACTGTTATAGTACCATTGACTATATTCCTTATGCTGTGCCTTGTAGTCCCATGATTTATTCATTCCATATCTGAAAGCCTGTATTTCCCACTCCCTTTCACCTATTTTGCCCAACTCCCTATCCTTCTCCCTTCTGGCAACCATCAGTTCTCTGTATTTATAGATATGATTTCATTTTTGTTTGTTTTGTTTAGTTATTTGTTTTTAGATTACACATAAGTAAAATCATATAGTATTTATTTTTCTCAGTCTGATTTCACTTAGTATAATACCCTCTGGGTCCATCCACGTTGTCTCAAATGGCATGATAAAAATCCTTTTTTATGGCCTACAGTGTTCTGTTTACTTTTACACACACACACACACACACACACACACACACTTAACCATTCTTCTGTTGATGGACATTTAGGTTGCTTCCATATCTTGACTATTGTATATAATATTGTAATAAACAGGACTTCAAATATCTTTGAATTTGTGTTTTTGTTTCTTTGGGTAAATACTCAGTGGTGGAATTACTGGATTGTATGGTATTTTATTTTAGTTTTTTGTTTGTTTGTTTTTTGTTTTTTTTAAAGATTTTATTTATCCACTTGTCAGAGAGAGAGAGATAGTGAGCACAGGCAGACAGAGTGGCAGGCAGAAGCAGAGGGAGAAGCAGACTCCCCGCCAAGCAAGAAGCCTGATGTGGGGCTTGATCCCAGGACGCTGGGATCATGACCTGAGCCGAAGGCAGCCGCTTAATCAACGGAGCCACCCAGGAGCCCTTTATTTTAGTTTTTTGTGTTTTTGTGTGTGTGTGTGTTTTTTAAAGATTTTATTTATTTATTTGTCAGACAGAGAGAGAGCACAGGAGGGAGCACAGGCAGAGTGGCAGGCAGAGGCAGAGGGAGAAGCAGGCTCACTGCTGAGCAAGGAGCCCTATGTGGGACTCGATCCCAGGACGCTGGGATCATGACCTGAGCCGAAGGCAGCTGCTTAACCAACTGAGCCACCCAGGCGTCCCTATTTTAGTTTTTTGAGGAAATATTATACTATTTTCCACAGTGGCTGCACCAATTTACATTTCCACCAACAGTTTATGAAGGCTCTTTTTCCCCCCCACATCCTCATCCAAACTTGTTATTTCTTGTCTTTTTTATTTTAGCCATTCTGTCGGGGGCTGGGGGAGGTAAGGTGATGTCTCATTGTGGCTTTGGTTTCTATTTCCCTAATGATTAGTGATATTGAACATCTTTTCAAGTGTCTGTTAACCATCTGTATGTCTTTCTTGAAAAATGTCTATTCAGGTCCTATGCCCATTTTTGTTTGTTTTTGGTAGTGAGTTGTATAAGTTCTTTATAGATTGTAGATATTAACCCCTTATCAGAAATATCATTTGTAAATACCTCTCCCATTCAGTAGGTTGCCTTTTGGTTTTGTTGATGGTTTCCTTCTTTGTGCAAAATCTTTTTATTTTGGTGTAGTCCGAATACTTTATTTTTGCTTTTGTTTTTCTTGCCTTAGGAGACATGTCAAGAAAAATGTTGCTATAGCTGTTATCAGAGAAATTACTGCCTGTGTTCTCTTCTGTTAGTTTTATGGTTTCAGCTCTCATATTTAGGTCTTTCATTCATTTTGTGTTTATTTTTATGTATGATGTTAGAATATGAATCTTTATTCTTTTATATGTAGCTGTCCAGTTTTCCCAGCACTGTTTATTGAAGAGACTGTCTTTTCCCAATTGTGTATTCTTGACTCCTTTGTCATAGATTAGTTGTTGACTATATAAGTATGAGCTTATTTCTGGGCTTTGTATTCTGTTCCATTGATCTATGTGTCTACTTTAGACACAATCCATTGATTTATGTGTCTACATACCATTTTGATTACTGTAGCTTTGTATTATATCTTGAAATCTGGAACTATGATACCACTAGCTTTTTCTTTCTCAAAAGTACTTTGGCTATTCAAAATCTTTTATGGTTCCATACAAATTCTAGTATCTGTCCCAGTTTTGTGAGTTTTCTGGACTTGTTAAATGTTTATTTTATATAAGTTTTAACATGTAAACAAATACAGGTATTGCAGTATATATATTAAAACTTTTTAAAAAGGAATTCATAGTGATATATGATCCAAAAGTCCAAAGACTATTGTGTTGGTAGGGAGGCATTGTGGCATCGCCAAACATTCATAAACTTTGGAGCCACACAGATCAGCTGTGATTACTAACAGCAAGTACCACTTAATAAGTTGCTCCTAGGGGTAGGCATCATTAGGTTGCAGCAGCCATCTCATTCCATCCGAAACCACATGTGGGAGGGATGACATGCCTACATCTCCTTTTATGTCCACCTAGCACATTTCCCAAGATGCTTTGGGGGTAGGCTGGGTCTTCTGCTTATATGACTGCCTTGGCCCTCAGATTCTTAAAATTTGAAATTGCTGGTTGAGCTCTTGTTTCCCACACTCTAAAAATCACTAAAGGGATCTCATTAAAAGGGATTTCTGTGGCATACATTGGACAAAAGGAAAATAATCCATAAAATCACCTCTTAACATTATTGTAATTAAGTCATTGGGGGTATTGGCAGAAGGGGGTGGAATAATAGGTTAAGAAAAATCCACAACCACAGTTAAAACTAAATTATAGTTAACCCTCTGTATCTAGAGATGTTATCTGGAGATTATAATGTTGGCTAGGCCTGGGTGAGGTTTATTTTCCCAGTGGGCTGGGCTTTGGGATGGGCCACACCAAGTCTATTTTTCGAGGAAAGCTCGGAAGGTAGTTGGTCCCCTCACATCCTACTTCTTGTTAGAGTAGAGGCTGGTAATCTGAACTCATTCATTTGCCACCCAGTTACTTACCCTGCAGGCTGAGGAGGCCTGCCACTCTCAGAGCATTGCTACACTTTGACCACTGTTGATCTACTCTGAATAATAGAGCAGAGACTAAATATTACCATCTCACAGAAGAGAAAATGGAGGCTTGGAGAGATTAAGTAACTTGCTCACTGACTGAAAGTTGGTGTCAGATTTGGGATTGGAGCCCAGGTCTGGCTGATTCCAAAGCCTCTGTGTCTTTCATTGCTTCCCTGCCACTTAACTTGTGGGGTTTGGTCCTACTGGGATAGAGATATTTTTGGATGAAGAGACTTTAAAAATATATCATATTGGCAGCTGCCAGTTCTGCCTATTCCAAATGATACCCCATGCTTTTCTTTTTGTGTGTGTGACTTTGTTGAGAGTCATAAAGGACTTTGAAAGTCATCCATTCCAATGCTCTCATTTTATAATGAACAAAATTAATACCCAGAAAGATAAAGCAATTTACCCAGGGTCCCCATGGTAATTAGTGATGGCTATAAACCTGCTGTATTTGAACTTTTGAACTCCTCACATTTTGGCAAAAAAGATCCCAGAATATAAACATGTGTGATTCAGCTTAAGTTTTCAAACATCTATAATTGAGGAACAGAGTTATAATTTTCGGAAGAAATAGGCCAAATCATGGTTTTCCATCAAACTTATTTGAAACTTTAAGCCTGCTTGGAGTGGCACTTAGCATTCTACCAACCCTGGGTTGGTTCTTATTCTTGCTTGCCTTGATTTAAAAAGATGAGCCACGTGACTACCAAGAGTTTGGAAGCTTTTCTGATGTTTTCAATAAAACAGCATGTAGAACTAGAACTCTTCTATTTTAGGATTTTTTTTTTTTCTGGTCATGAGGCAGTGAGTAACCATCACTAAACTCTATTTCTATCTGAGATTGAATTTATGAAAAACTCTGATTAGTTTTTTTTAGCTTGCACCTGAGCCTGTAGAATTACACATGGTTTCTAACTTGCCCTTTCTTCTTGTTATGAATAACAAGTGATCTTACTAAATAGGAGCTAAAAGCAGAATAATTATTTTTTTGTCTTCATTCATTTATTCAAACAATAAAAAATATATTGAGCACCTATGGTGTGCCAGGCCCTGTGTTCATCCTTGTCCTTGAAAAGGCATTTATGGTCTAGTAGAGGAGATATACCCATGTGTGGTTTTTGAAATGGCACATGATGAATGTTGTCATAGAGACGTATAGCACTGGGAAGCTTCTTTTTGCCCAGAGGAGGTGGAGAAGACACTGACAAAAGTTTCAAGCTTTTAAAACCAATTTTTAAAAATTAGCTTTTAAAGCTAAATTGTAATTACTTGGCATTCCTGGCTACCATTGTGCTTCACTGTCAGGTGCCTTAAATAGTTAATCCTCACAACAATTCTATCCTGTGGCTATTGAGGAGGAAATTGAGTCTGAGGGAGCTTAAATGTCTTGCCAAGATCACAAAGCTAGTAAAGAGGCCTAGCAAAAGTTTTGTTCTTCAAATATGCTTTCACTCAGTGAAGTTTTTATTTTTAACCAAGATAGCAGCCTCTACTGTAAAATATAAAACAAACCTTTAAGAATGATTTATTAGATGAATTTTATTTTTTGAAAGATTTTTATTTATGTATTTGAGAGAGAGCTAGCATGAGTGGGGGCAGGGGGATAGGGGGGCAGGAAGGGGCATAGGGAGAAGCAGGGCTCCATCCAGGACTCTTTGGATCATGACCTGAGCTGAAGGCAGATGCTTAACATACTGAGCCATGCAGGCACCTCTATCAGATGAACCTTAAAGTATTATATAGGAGAATTTATTAAGAGCTTATTTGGTCCAAGGTCTTGAGGTATATATCAAGAACTATTCACTTGGAGAGGTTAGGTGACACACTTTTATGACAGGCTACTTAGGATAGCAACTGATACTTGATCTTTTGCTTCCTTCTGGTTCTTTGACACTGAATGCCAGTTATGCATCTTGGAGATATAAAAGTGAATAAGAAATAGTTTCCGCAGAAAAATTTAATAACTTACCCAATGCTCATAAGGAATAGGGCTGGCATAGAACCCAGGCAGTCTGGCTCCAGAGCCCATGCTGTTAACTTTGCTCTTAGAGAGGATGGTGATAGAAGTGAGAGGGGCAGCCTCACTTCAGTTCTGTTGTTTGCTCAAAGAAGTTTCTCACATATACTTAGTGCCCCAGTGTCCCCATCTGTAGTCACATTTGCCTAACATGTCACCATTTATAAAGTACATTAATAAGCTTGACTTTGATGGTACTTCACAACAACCCCAGGAGGTACAGATGAGGAACCAGGTGCAGAGAGGATAAAGAAATTGTGTAACTCTCAGGCAAAAGAAGTAAGGTGCTTAAAGTACTGGAAGGTGGGCTGGAACTCAGAGCTGCCTGAGTAACTGAATAGACCAACTGTGTGAACAACAGCTGATGTCCAATGGTGAGGGCAAGAAATAGCATCTATGGGTGTGTTCATGGAAAAGCAAGGCCACAGATATTAGACTGAGAAGTAGAAATGGGCATGATCAGATAAACCAGGACAGCAGAAACCAAAACTACAGGGCCACAGCCTTAGGAATATCAGGATCCCAGGGAACATGATGGAAGCTTTCCAATCTGAAAGGGGAAAAGCCAAGCTAATGGCCTCTTGTTCAGACTAGGCTGGACAGTCTTGAGTCTTCAAATACAGTGATAAACCAGCTGTCAGGAATTAAGGATGAAACAGAGACTCATCTACTAGGTCTCTACTCAAACTCCCCCTGAATACCTGTCCATGTCCTTATCTTTTCATATCCTTCATAACCCAGCTCATATCCCTTTCTAACAGAAAGCCAAGAGGACATGATTCACTTGTCCTTTGAACCTCCTGAACCATCTTACTTTGTACCTCTCAGAAAATACATTACATTTTGTTTTTCATTTGCAGACATGATATTGCCTCATCTATATCATAAGTATCTTAGTGTCATTGATTACTTTTTTCACTTTTCAGTGTGTTCAAATCCCATCGCTGCACAGAGGTACATAAAGCTGAAAGTTTCTATTTTTGAGCAGCTTCAGAAGAACAGGTATTAATTCTTCTTTAAATGCTTGGTAGAATTGCCCTGGGAAGCCATCTGGCCCTGGGTTCCTGTCTGTTGGGAGATTTTTGGTTACTGTTTCAATCTCCTTGCTAATTATGGGTCTGTTCAGGTTTTCCGTTTCTTCCTGTTTCACTTTGGGTAGTTTATACATCTCTAGGAATGCATCTGTTTCTTTCAGATTGCCTAATTTGTTGGCATATAGTTGCTCATGATATGTTCTTTTAATTGCTTGTATTTCTTTGGTGTTGGTTGTGATCTCTCCTCTTTCATTCATGATTTTATTTATTTGGGTCCTTTCTCTTTTCTTTTTGATAAGTCTGGCCAGGGGTTTAGGAATCTTATTAATTCTTTCAAAGAACCAGCTCCTAGTTTCGTTGATCTGTCCTACTGTTCTTTGATTCCTTGATTTCTGCTCTGATCTTTATGATTTCTCTTCTCCTGCTGGGTTTAGGCTTTATTTGCTGTTCTTTCTCCAGCTCTTTTAGGTATAAGGTAACATTGTGTATTTGAGACCTTTCTTGTTTCTTGAGAAAGGCTTGTATTGCCATGTTACTTCCCTCTTAGGACCGCCTTTGCTGCATCCCAAAGATTTTGAACAGTTGTGCTTTCATTTTCATTTGTTTCCATGACTTTTTAAAACTCTTCTTTAATTTCCTGGTTGACCCATTCATTCTTTAGTAGGATGCTCTTCAGCCTCCATGTATTTGAGTTCTTTCCAACTTTCCTCTTGTGACTGAGTTCCAGTTTCAAAGCATTGTGGTCTGAAAATATGCAGGGAATGATCCCAATCTTTTGGTACCAGTTGAGACCTGCTTTGTGACCCAGTATGCGATCTATTCTGGAGAATGCCCCATGTGCACTAGAGAAGAATGTGTATTCTGTTGCTTTGGGATGGAATGTTCTGAATATATCTGTGAAGACCATCTGGTCCAGTGTGTCGTTCAAAGCCCTTATTTCCCTGCTGATCTTTTGCTTAGATGATCTGTCCATTTCAGTGAGGGGGCTGTTAAAGTCCCCAACTGCTATTGTATTGTTATCCATGGGTTTCTTTGATTTTGTTATTAATTGACTCATATAATTGGCTGTTCCCATGTTAGGGACATGAATATTAACAACAGTTAGGTTGTCTTGTTGGACAGACCTTTTAAGTATGATACACTGTCCTTCCCCATCTCTTATTGCTGTCTTTGGTTTAAAATCTAATTTGTCTGATACAAGGATTGCCACCCCAGCTTTCTTTTGATGTCCATTAGCATGACTAATGGTTTTCCACCCCCTCACTTTCAACCTGGAGGTGTCTTTGGGTCTAAAATGAGTTTCTTGCAGACAGCATATCAATGTTTTTTTTTAATCTGGTCTGATATGCTGTGTCTTTTGACTGGGGCATTTAGCCCATTTACATTTGGGGTAACTATAGAAAGATATGAATTTAGTATGATTGTATTACCTGTAAGGTGACTGTTACTGTATATTTTCTCTGTTCCTTTCTGGTCTATGTACCTTTTAGGCTCTCTCTTTGCTTAGAGGACCCCTTTCAGTATTTCCTATAGGGCTGGTTTGATGATTGCAATTTCTTTTAGTTTTTGTTTGGCCTGGAAACTTTTTGTATCTCCTTCTATTTTCAGTGACAGCCTAGCTTGATATAGCATTTTTTGCTGCATGTTTGTCTTGTTTAGTGCCCTGAATATATCATGCCAGTCCCTTCTGGCCTGCCAGGTCTCTGTGGATAGGTCTGCTGCCAATCTCATGTTTCTACCATTGTAGATTACCCCTTGGTCCAAGTGGCTTTCAGGGTTTTCTCTTTGCCTCTGAGATTTGTGAGTTTTACTGTTAGATGTCAGGGTGTTGACTTATTTTTACTGATTTGGGGGGTTCTCTGTGCCTCCTGGATTTTCATGCCCATTTCCTTCCCCAAATTAGGGAAGTCCTCCACTATAATTTGCTCCAATATCTCTTCTGCCCCCCTCTCTCTTTTTCTTCTGCAATCCCAATTATTCTAATATTGTTTCACTTTATGGTATCCCTTATCTCACAAATTCTCTCCTTGTGATCTAGTAATTGTTTATCTTTTTTTTGAGCTTCATTATTCTCCATCATGTGGTCTTCTGTATCACTAATTCTCTCTTCTGCTTCATTTATCCTAGCAGTTAGAGCCTACATTTTTAATTGCACCTCAATAATAGCCTTTTTCTTTTTCTACTTGGTTAGATTTTATTTCTCCAGAAAGAGATTCTCTTGTATCTCCTATGCTCTTCAAACCCTGCTAGTATCTTTATAATTGTCATTATGAACTCTAGTTCTGAGAACTAGAACTCTAGTTCTGATATCTTACTAATGTCCATGTTGATTAGGTCCCTGGCAATTGGTACTGCCTCTTGTTCTTTTTTTGTTTTGTTTTTTTGAGGTAAGTTTTTCTGTTTTGTCACTTTGTCAAAAGAATAGATGAGTGAGAGAACAAAATGTTAAAAGGGTAACAATGACCCCAGGAAAATACACACTAAACAAATCAGTAGAGACCTGAAACCAGGAGGAAAAGAAAAAAAAAAAAAAAAAGAATATGATCAGGCTGGTGAATAGAACAGAGCTACACACTTAATTTTGGGTGTGTTTCAGTCTGTTAGAAAAAACTGCCTCCCAAATTTTTAAAGAAAGAAAAATGTATATATATACAAAAATAAGGGTAAATATAATGACAGGAAGGAATACGACTGTAAAAGCGAAAATTTTTAAAGATTTTTTTAAAGGAATTGATAAGAAGTTGGTTGAAAAAGGAAAGAAGAAAAAATAGAAAAAGAAAAAAATCCAAGAAATTTTTAAAAATTAACTTTGAAGGAGTAAAGATTCATGGGAAAATAAGCCATGAATTCTATGTGCTGTATTGCACTAGCGCTGGAGTTTTGCAGTTCTTCTTGATTGGTAAACTTGCTCTTGGCTGGATGTTCTTGCTGATCTTCTAGGGGAGGGGCCTGTGGCAGTGATTTTCAAATGTCTACCCAAGGTGGAATTGCACCGCCCTTGCCAGGGGCCAGGCTAAGTAATCTGCTTGGGTTTGTTCTCTGTAACTTTTGTTACCTTAAGGATTTCTGAGGATAAGAATGAAAATGGCGCTGGAAGAACAGAGAATTTGGGGCCCTACTCCTCAGTGCACCCTCAGAGAAAAGCAGTCAATCATTCCTGTCCTGCTGGTCTTCAGCTACACTCCATGCTCAACTGGCCTGTGGCTGAGTATTTCCATCTCTGGCACACGACCGTTTGGAGTTCCCAAACCCAGCAGATTCCTGCAGTGTGCTCCTATGCTGCTCCTCCCGATGGAGGAAGAGGAGTCTCCCCAGATCTGTCACTTTTTGGGTCCCTGCTTGAAGAGTAGTGACCCGACTGTGCCTCAGATCACAGTTTATGGCAACTTCGAACTCAGAGTCCACTCCTCGGCTCACTCTTTGCAGCCAATTTCCCAGCTCTGATACCTGGGAGCACTGGCACACTTAGGCACTCTCAGTCTTCCTGTGACCCGGAGGGTCCTGAGACCACACTATCCCAGCCATGGTTCCACCCCTACTAAGCCACTGCAGCAATGTCTTCTAAAAATTGTGATTTTGTGCTCTGCTGCTCGCACTTGCTGATAGCCAGCTGATGAATGCTCCCTCCCCACGTAGTCTATCTTCCCATAAATCGCCTCAGATTCACTTCTCTGCACAATCTACCTTCCAGAAAATGGTCGCTTTTCTATTCATAGTGTTGCCACTATTCTCTTCTTTGATATCTTGTGAGTCCGTAGGTGTTCAGAATGGTTTGTTAACGATCTAGCTAAATTCCTGGGACCAGACAAAATTTAGGTCTCCTACTCCTCTGCCATCTTGCTATCCTCCTTCAGAAATACCTTTAAATAATCTTTATTTCACTACTTTGAAGAACAAAGAAAAACTGTAAACAATGTATTTGAATATGCCTCATTATTTTTAGAACCTTGGTTTAATGTTTGGTGTCATAGCTGTTTGAAGGCTTCTGTTTAAATTTGGTTTATAGCAGCATTTAATTGTTATGGTTCTCATAGCTAGAAAAAGAACTTCACATAGAAATTCCTAATGGAGGGGTGCCTGGGTGGCTCAGTGGGTTAAAGCCTCTGCCTTCGGCTCAGGTCATGATCCCAGGGTTTTGGGATAGAGCCCCACATCGGGCTCTCTGCTCAGCAGGGAGCCTGCTTCCCCCTCCCTCTCTCTCTGCCTGCCTCTCTGCCTACTTGTGATCTCTGTCAAATAAATAAAATCTTCCAAAAAAAAAAAAAAGACATTCCTAATGGAACCAAATATCAGTCTCTCATTGACTTCACTTACTAAATCACAATACTCATTTTTCAATCCTAACCACCATTTATACAGAAGTTCTTGCTGAAATTTGGCTAATAAATTTCTATCATGCCTGAGGCCAAAAAAATTATTCCAGCAAACAAATTGGAAGGATTACATATTTACATTTTTTAACAAATAGATTCAAAACCCACCAAAACTCTTTGGGAGACTATTAAACATATGGAAAAATACTGTTTCCAAGTTTATTAAATATGTGCATGACAAATGTATATAATTCCTACAACTAACAATATAATAATAAAAATCATTCCCTAAAAGCCATTTTCAAAAATGTCCTCTGGGTTTCTTTTAAAAAATAGGGTTTTTTCCATTATTAAATGTCACTCTCATGAGTGACAACAAGTTATTGTTGAGAGTGACAATATTGTTGAGAGTGACGACTCTCATGAGAGAAACAAGTTATTTAATCTGTCCTGATTTTTCTTTTAATTTATCTGGTATATTGCACATTACTGGCCACCACCTGTTATCGTATGAAAGGTAAAAAAATTGGAGATCTGTCTTTAACTTTAGCAACCTTCTTAAGGGCTTTGACACAAGATACACAGTGAACCTCTTAGGTTCATGGCTATTCCTTACTTATTATAAAGCAGGGGTCAGCAAACTACAACCCTCAGATCAGATCCAGCCCACCACTGTTTTTATAAATTTTTACTGCAACACAGTCACACTCATTCATTTAAATATTGTCTATGACTGCTTTCACGATACAGGAGTAGATTTGAAAAGTTGTGACAGAGACCATATGGCCTGCAAAGCCTAAAAATTTACTATTTTCCTCTTTACAGAAATAAATTGCCAACCCTAGATCATCATAAAATTTTTGCTAGTTAAAGTTCTGTTTCACAAGATTCACCACATAAATTCCTGGAATTTTAAGCACTATAGCTTTGAATTCCTTCCTGCAATAGCTGTCTATGAATGATGCAGTAATTATATTTCTCTTGTGGTTCTGTCCCTCTAGCCTTACCACTTCTTTCATTAAAGAAGTCATTAATATATTTATAATTAATATATTTCTCCCAGGATATCTCTACATCAGTGGAAAGACAGAGAGAATAGTTTTTCATGTATTTCATTATTGAAACAGAACGTAGCAAATATCATAAACTGAGACAAGTTAGAAACATCTGTACTTTCATCCAACCATGTCAGAAACTTCCCACACTGTCAAATCTATCCTAATGCTTGTTTCTTCAGATCTTCATCATTGTTTTGGCATCTCCCAAGGATATCTGCTGACAAAGCAACACATTTTTGCTTATTGTTTCGGCCAATTTTTCCTACAGCAGAAGACTGTTTCCCTAATAGTATGCAGCTTTTTAATTTCTGTCCTCAAGCAAAAACCATAAAGTTAGTGAAATTATGGTAAGCGAACTTGAGCAGTGCCTGACTAAAACATCACTGTAAAAAAAAGCTGTAGAGGGGCACCTGGGTGGCTCAGTGGGTTAAGCCTCTGCCTTTGACTCAGGTCATGATCTCAGGGTCCTGGGACCGAGCCCCGCATCGGGCTCTCTGCTCGGCAGGGAGCCTGCTTCCCCCTCTCTCTCTGCCTGCCTCTCTGCCTACTTGTGATCTCTCTCTGTGAAATAAATAAATAAAATCTTAAAAAAAAAAAAAAAAGCTGTAGACCTCTGCCTTTAATGCTCTGAATGCTTCATTTCCAAATGTCATAATAATCATGACAGCTGCACAGATAAACTCAAACCCAATGTACCCTTTGGGTCAAATTGTCTACTATTGTCTTCTGTTAATGGTATTATTTTAATCCATAGTTCCAAGAGGCTCCATGAAAATTTCTAATTTTTTGGATTACTACTTATCAGATCTCACTATATCATCCTTGTTTTTTTATCTCAACATGGGTCACAAAGAACTCATAACAGGAGCAGACCTGTTCGCTCAGCCATTTTGTTCATTATCTCCATACTAGGTATTACCTTCAATTCATAACTTCTTTACAGATATCTTTTGAAGACTTTCATTCATTTTGTAAGGGTTATTTTAATTTAAACTACATAACATACTACTCTCTGAATCCACCTCAACCCATATGAACTGCAATATAATCAGAGTATGCTGAAAGCCAATACCCACAAGAAAATAACTTAGTCAAGCCTTCCATGTTATGGAAACCTCACTCTTCCCTCAGAGCACTCTATGAACTACACTTCACATTTGACCTGTGTGAAGGCACCAATGTCAAGCTGTTTATTATATGTTAGTAATAGTTAATTTTTCTTATTATTTGGATAAACACATAGAGGGTAATAATTTTTTTTTTCATACACAGTGAACTGTCTCATATACTCTACTTTGGTTTGGAGACCATACAATGATTCTGCCACTTTACAAAGTACAAGATTCAAAACAAGGGAAATGAGATTATTCCATTAATACTTTTGGAACACCTACCATGTACAAAAAGAAATATATCAGGTGCTTTATGAATGTTACAAAGATCAATCAAATTAATTGGACATGGGTCCTGCCTTCAGCTCCAGTCACTCATTCATTTATTTATCCACTCAGCAACCATTTATTGGTTATCTTCCAGTTCTGAGGATGGGGGTAGGTGCTAGGGTTTTGGTGGCCTGGTGACTTCTCCTTCAGATATGGCAAATCATTAAGCTAACTTGAATTCACTTGAACAGATTGATCATTATCGTGTGAATTTTTCATTTTTGTCTGCCCAGAATTCACTCTTAGTAGCACCCTTCCTAGTAGCACTCCAGTTTCCTTCTGGGTAACTACTTCTCCCCCACTGTGAGACACTGAACCAAGCTGAAACTATAGGATCAAAGACACCATGAATAAGAAGTGCATGCTCTACAGGGAAAACCACAGCAGACAGAAGCAGAGAAGACCAAATGATCCCAGGAAAAGAGCAGCCTTATTTCCTTAGTCTCTATTTCCCTTTTGCTTACCCTCTAAGGTCATTTCCTCTCCACAAATACCTATTACACCTGGGCCTCACTGTCCAGGACAAGAAGTGTTAGAACCATATAATAAACATACCATTTTACTTGAGCTAATTTGAGTGTTCCTCTTCTCTGAGAATTATTTGGACCCAGAAAAGAGAGTTGCAAAAAACAAACACCAAGGAAATTAAGAAGGATTATTGTAGGGGTGCCCGGCTGGTGCAGTTGGTAGAGCATGTGACTCCTGAGCTCAGGGTTATGAGTTTGAGTCCCACACTGGGTATAGAGATTACTTAAAACCTGAAGAAAAAGAAAAGAATGATTATTGTAGACAACTAGGATGTTCTCCAACCTCCCCATCTTCATTCTCCACTCTAGATGAGGAGTTAACAGTCTGAGATACACAGTGGAGAATCAGCTGTTAAACTTTTACCTTGAGTCTCTTTGTAACCTTAGGCAAAGTATCAATAGAAAGAGGAAAGAAAAAACTCAGTTCCATGTTGCCTGACTTGAAACAGACTGGGAAAAAATCCATTTACTGTTCTTATGCCTTGGGGCCTCTGTGTGGAAACTCCTCATCATTTCCCTGAGGATGTAGGGGTCCCCTTTAATCTAATAATTTTAGTAGGAACACTACGATGGGTAGCCGGTGGCAGACAGAATTACAGCATAAGCTGGCAAACTAGGCACTGCTTCTGCCGGAAGGAAAGCTTCGGAAGATATCTGACATGAAATGATCAAGGTTTCATAAAGGTTGAATGCTTGATCTTCAGAAGTCCCGGGAATAGGTAATGCAAGGCTTTCAGTCCTATAAATACTGCACAGTCAGCTGGAAAAGTTTCTGATCCAAGATGACTCCACAAGATGATCCAAGATGACTGCACAAACACAAGGTCCAGCACACAAGTTTTCTGAATTCACTAGTCCAGATTTTTCTTAAACCATTTTTTTTGACTGTGGGTCAATGACCCTTCTTACTTTCTCACCACATCCCTTTCATCTTTTCATACCTGAAGCCTTAGTCTCTCTTTTCCCCACCTCCTCACTAAAGTCCTTAGTGACTGGACTCAGTATTATTGGAAAGAACTTACATGGTCAATGAAAAAAAATCAAAGCTGGGTGAGAAGGATAAGAAACCAGTAGCACCCACCCCTTCCTCAATAGTATGAAAGCATGTTTGAAACAAGAGTCTTCAAAATACAATTGCCTTAATTTTTATTTCCTAGAAAGGGACAGACATAGATTTATAGATATAGGAGATATATAGATATAAATATATATGATATATGTGAGATAGATAAACACATATATTCTATTTTGAGGAACATGACCACTACTCAAAAATGAGCTGAGTGATTCCTTCTAATTCAAAACAGTAAAGACAGAAAAGTCTGGATCTCCATTTTAATACAAGTTAAACATTAAATGAATAAATATATATAACATTACTGCAAAACCATTTCTACTTACAGTGTTTTAAAATAGACAACATAAGTGCTTTTATTTAAAAAGACTGGAAGGACGCCTGGGTGGCTCAGTTGGTTAAGCGGCTGCCTTTGGCTCAGGTCATGATCCCAGCGTCCTGGGATCAAGTCCCACATTGGGCTCCTAGCTCAGCAGTGAGCCTGCTTCTCCCTCTGCCTCTGCCTGCCTCTCTGTCTGCCTGTGCTCGCGCTCTCTCTCTCTCTCTAATAAATAAATAAAATCTTAAAAAAAATAAAAAATTTAAAAAATAAATAAATAAAAAGACTGCAGTTCCAGGGATGCCTGGGTGGCTCAGTGGGTTAAGCCGCTGCCTTCGGCTCAGGTCATGACCCCAGCGTCCTGGGATCGAGTCCCACATCGGGCTCTCTGCTCGGCAGGGAGCCTGCTCCTCCCCTCTCCTCTCTGCCTGCCTCTCTGCCTACCTGCCTGATCTCTGTCTATCAAATAAATAAATAAATAAAATATTAAAAAAAAAAAAAGACTGGAGTTCCAGATATTGGAATGGGGATATCTGAGAAGTACCAGGGACTAAGAAAGCTTGACCTCTAGCCCTGCGTAAGGACTTCATGTTGGTAAGATTCCTTTTATTTGGGAGAACTTGAAGCTGCCATAATGTGTGTCTAAGAAACCCATTCCTTTGCCAGATAGGTGAATCTTTGCTATTCTTGCACAGTAAGAGGTAATATTTATCATAGGAAGATTACCACCACAGATTGTGTTCCCCTTTCAATCCTTTCTAAATTGGAGCTTTTCACTGAGGATATTTTATTCCTCAATTAGACATGCATAGCTGAACCAAGAAAAGTCTCATCCAAACCCTCCTGAGAAGAAGAAAGATCTCCCAGGGATTTGGACTTGGAGCTAAATCAGGGGAGGGTGAATATATTTTAGGGATCTGTATGATGGCTATGTTGTGTTGGCCTGGAACATTCTTAGAATACTAATCACAGGAAGAACGTATTAGACTGGGCAGTCAAGTAGATTGTAGTAGACTAGTAATTTATTTTTTTCTTCCAAAATGCTTTCACATGTTCCTTCTCTTATGAGATTCCTCTACCCTGGCCATGCACTGGGCAAATTATCCAGGTCTGACCAACTCCTCTGGCAACTGCAGTGGTTTAAGGTGAAGCATGTGACACAAACAAAACCCATTAGAATGCTTCATCAAGACTGAAATAGAAACTCCGGAAGAAAGGTATTTTTCCCCTCTCTGGGGTTCCTAAACTAGGACTACCAGCAACCATGTCCATATGGAAAAGCAGGAGAGAATGGCAGCAATATGCAAAGAGGAGAAAATGCAAGTAGAAATGATAATGAGAGCAGGAGAAAGAATTCCTGGTAGCATGGAGGCTTTAATTCTACTCCTGAGACCCTAATTCTTGCAGTTCTTCCTGGAGTTCTAGAAACTACCCCATCCCTGCTCTGTGACCCAGTAAACCACCTCCCTTATCTATGGAGGCCAATTTATATGGGTTTCTATCACTTCAAAGAGTTCTGAGTAATAAATGCTCAGAACTATATGGTACTCAGAGAATTAAACAAAAGTTTAGTTTGTTGTTGTTGTTGTATTTGTTTGTTTACTGAAACTATAATACATGCCTCAGGTAAAAATTCAAACAGCACACAAAGGTATATTATGTAATTATAATTCCTCCTTCTACTACCCCCAGAGTCCTTCTGCAGAGGCAAAAATTTAACCATTTCTTGTCTATCCTTCTAGGAATTTTCTTGAATTAACCTTATAGTATCCTAAAAGGACAAGGAGAGAATAAAGGGAGGGAGATGTATGGTTTCCAGACCTCGCTCAACAAAGCAGGGATGCATCAATATTATATCTATTTTTTTTTCCTTTTCTAGTGGTAATAAGTTTAAATCTGCAGTTTTGAGAATGTCCTACCATAAACTTTCACATTTTATATATATATATTTTTTTAAAGATTTTATTTATTTGTCAGATAGAGAGAGAGCACAGGAGAGAGCACAGGCAGACAGAGTGGCAGGCAGAGGGAGCAGCAGGCTCACTGCTGAGCAAGGAGCCTGATGTGGGACTTGATCCCAGGACGCTGGGATCATGACCTGAGCCGAAGGCAGCCGCTTAACCAACTGAGCCACCCAGGCGTCCCTCACATCTTATATTTTTAAGTAAAATCTCTACAGGGAAGAACTAGTTAATGAGTTTTGTTTTGTCATCATGGAGGGCTTTTACAACACCCTTTAAAACACCCCAAATTGGGGCGCCTGGGTGGCTAAGTGGGTTAAAGCCTCTGCCTTTGGCTCAGGTCATGATCTCAGGATCCTGGGATCGAGCCCCGCATCGGACTCTCTGCTCAGCAGGGAGCCTGCTTCCCCCTCTCTCTGCCTGCCTCTCTGCCTACTTGTGATCTCTCTGTCAAATAAATAAAATAAAATCTTTTAAAAAAAAACAACACCCCAAATCTTGAAACAAAAAAAAAACATTGAACTTCACAAAAGTTTGGTTTTTTTAAGGCCTATAAACATAGAGGGATTTACTTTTTTTAACTCTGTATCAAAGCTGCCTGATTTGAGATTTCCCTCCTGTAAAATAGTCAAGAGTTCAGACAATCTATGTTGTCAGAGTGGATTCATTTTTTTATCTTTAAATTTTTGGCACAAAAGAAATCTCTGGGAGACCAAGTTTAAAGGTACTGCTGATTCAAATATATTTTGGAAGTTGCTACACAATACATAAAGGTATGTCCAAAAACAGATGCTGTACAACACTGTGTATGTACTAAATGCCATTGATTTGTTCACTTTAAAATGTTTTATTTTCTGTTATGTGACTCTCACCTCAACAATAAAAAAAAAAGATGGTGCTTAAGAAAGTTCTACATTTTAGGGACGCCTGGGTGGCTCAGTTGGTTAAGCACTGCCTTCGGCTCAGGTCATGGGTCAGGTCCTGGGATTGAGTCCCACATCGGGCTCCTTGCTCAGCAGAGAGCCTGCTTCTCCCTCTGCCTCTGCCTGCCACTCTGTCTGCCTATGCTTGTTTGCTCTCTCTCCCTCTCTCTCTGACAAAAAAATAAATAAAATCTTTAAAAAAAAAAAAGAAAGTTCTACATTTTATAAAGCAAACCTAAACTAAAAAATGTTTTAAGTCATCATCTCTGATAAAACAAACAAACAAACAAACAAAACAAGAACTGATCTTTGTTGCCAATATATTCTGGGCAAGACTCTGTGCTAAAAGTTTTCCAATAAACAGTAGAAATAATAAGTAAGTTTTTATAGTATGTGAAAAGGTGATACATACTGCAAGGAAAGAAGCAGTATCGGTAAGAAAGATTAGAACAGATAGCAGGGCAGGGGCAGTATTTAAAAAGATGGTCCTATAGACCTCTTTGAGAAGGTTAGAGTTAAGTAAAGATTCAAAGAATGAGAGGAAGTTGATAGAGCTAATATCAGGTTTCTTGGGTAAGAACATTCCAGAAAGAGAGAACAGCCAGTGCCAAGGCCTTAAGGCAGAAACATGACTGACATGTTCAAGAAACAACAAGGGTTGCATGGCCAGAGTAAAATTAACAAAGGAAAAAGTGATAGGAGATGGGATCAGAGAGCTAATTGAGGGCCTGAAGATCTTCCAGGCTATGATGAATACTTTGGCTATTACTCTGGGTAAACTGGGGAGCTATAACAGACTTGAGGAGCCATCGTTGCAACCGAAAACTATGTTGAGAATAAACTGGCAGGAGGGAAGAAGAGGGGCAATGGTAGAACCAGAGACCTGTTAAGAGGCCCTACCTGTACACCAAGTGAAAGACCATGATAGCTAAGACTGGGGAAGTAACAATGGAGATGGTAGGAAATGGTCAGATTCTCAAATTATTAAAGTGAGGCTCCCAAAATTTCCAATAGGTTACATATTTCACATACATTACATATGATATGTGAAAGAAAGAGAAGAGTCAAGGATGAGTTCAAGGTTTGGGACTTGAACAACTCAAAGGAGAAAGCCATCACACACTTAAATAAGATGGCTTAGAGTGAAGCAGGTTTGAAAGAGAGATGGGAAGAGGGAGGGGAATGATGGACAGGAATGATAATCAGAAATTCAGTTTGAGACAGGTTAGATTTGAAATGTTCACTAGAAAACCAAGTGGAGATATCTCATAGAATTGAGGTGGATTTAGGAAGTTCTGAGCTATCCTGTCACTCAGTCTCCTTACAAAGCAATAATATTTAATTATGGTGGTATCTGCCAAACCCAATGGCTTTCCTTCTCCCTCAGGAATGAAGTCCTGACCCTGATCTATAGTCAAACCATAACATGGTTCTTCCATACTTCTCTTCATTCTGCAACCCTTCACCTGTTTTTCTAGATGGAACATTAATTTATCTGAGCCAAATCACTTTAAAAAGATATTACTACATGGGGCACCTGGGTGGCTCAGTGGGTTAAAGCCTCTGCCTTCAGCTCAGGTCATGATCTCAGGGTCCTGGGATCAAGCTCAGGTCATGATCTCAGGGTCCTGGGATCAATCCCCACATTGGGCTTTCTGCTCAGCAGGGAGCCTGCTTCCTTCTCTCTCTCTGCCTGCCTCTCTGCCTACTTGTGATCTCTCTCTCTCTCTGTTAAATAAATAAATAAAATTTAAAAAAAAAATAAAAAGATGTTACCACAACTTACTGCTATTTTAAGAAAGCTATGACTAAATCTTCTGCAACAATTATGTTAAAAGGGTCCACAAATGGTGATTACCAAGGTGTATTTTCCCAGACTGTGTAGGAAATCTAGTCCAGTGAAGTGACACCTTCCAAAAGGAAATTGGACCCTTATGACTAAGATATATAAACAGGCCAGATCAATAAAAATCATCCTAATCATTAATCTTTAGTTTACCCAATTAGTTTCTATCTTCCTTCCATGTCAAACCTCTTAAACAGCACAGTAAGATGAAATCAAATGGATTTTTTAGCTTGGGTATGCAAAGGCACTATGGGCATCTCACAGCCATGCCAAACAGGCAGAGAGGACAAAACAAAATCCTGGCCCTGCATATACACAGACAGATCTTTACAGAAGGAATAGGTCCAGCTGCAAAGGCAAATACCAGACTGGCAGCCAGATGGGTGAGGCACAATGGCCAGAAGACACAGCAAGCCCAAGCATGACTGAAAACAACTGGTCCAAACAAATGAGTGGAGCAGAATGGAGAAGAATCCAAGCATCCTCTCTCCCCACTCCACCTCCCCCACCCGCATCAGGCAGACAGACAGGTGGGGAGTTATTTGTAGACAAAGCATCCATGGGAAGTAATAGACTGGTATATAGATCTAGGTTTCTGTCCCTGGGAAAACAGTTGGCAAGTGCTACATCAGATGTCAGGGCTCAGTCTCAGGTTGAGTTCAGGGCCAATGTCCAGTCCTAACAGGAGACAGTGCCTTTGGGCAGGAGAACTAGAGATCTGAAATAAGCCAGATCTGTGGCTCAAGCCAACAATGGACAGGAAGAGGACAGATGTCACTTGGAGAACATGTCACTAGATCATCAAAGCCCAAGTTTGGGGGAATGACTGGCCTTCAAGTCCACCAATGGCACTGTGGTGGTTGGTCTACTTCCTGAATTGGTTTAGTCTCAGAAATGGTAGGTGCGGATCAGGAAGGGAGGGCAACTGGAAGTGAAACACATCAGTGGGCTCAAAAGGGAGTAGCTGGGCAACATAAAGACACAGAAATGAGGAAGGAGACCAACAGGCTTATGTTATTCTGCCTGATCATGCACCATGCCCAAAAGATACGTCTACGGTTGAATTACCCACTTGGAAACCTAAGTGGGAAACATGAAGAAATAGTCATTCATTCCTCCAACATTTACTGAGTATCTACTATATTCAAAACTCTTGCTATCGGGCATGCAAATATCCCACAGACACGGTATCTGCCCTCAATAAACCTACAGCAGAACAAGCATGATAAAAGACCTACAAAAATAACTATGTGATATGTCTTAGCCAAGTGCTGTTGAGCACAAATGAAAAAATCAAGACCAGCCAAAAGAACAGAAAAGCCTCATAAGCTTCTTGGGAAGACAGTTTAGCCATTTCTGCCTGGACTGCACAATTCTAACCATTGCTCGATCAGAGATTTCAATCACCGCTGAGTGTTCCCAGTTGCATCCAACTCCAGGTGTGAAGACAGCCATTTTGACCTTATCCGCATCCCCCTCAACTATCTAAGTCTTGGGCATTGTGATCCTATTACAGAGGGGGCCTAGTATTCCAAAAAAGAGTACTGAAAATTCCCAGCTCTGACACATACAAGATAAGTAGCCTTGACATGTTATACTCCCCATAAAGTGAGCCTCTAGACAAAAGTACTTCAAAGGGCTATTTCGCAGATTAAGTGAAAGAACGTTCTGTAAAAAAGGTTTTGTAAACTGGAGAGAACTGGGAAAACATTGATCATTTTAATGGGGTCCCAACTTGAGCCTAACTGGTTTCAGCCATGCCTGATGTATTTGAAGAACTGGCATCTGGGGCATGTGGGAGTCACTCCACGTTAGGAAGAGGAAGTGGTTTTGCTCAGGTGCCAGAAAAGAGACAAAGATGGGTAGGAAGCTGCAGCATGTATGCTAGCCCAGGGCCAAACCCGGAAGTCAGAACTCAGCAGGAAGAGGAGCTCCATGCAGAAGCAAGGGAGCTGTTTTCACAAGGGGACATTACCAATTAAGGGCCTAATGATAAATTAAATGCAAAATGGGGCAGGAGTAGGGGGTAAGGGGGTATAGGTGGGGAGCAATGGAGGGGAGAGTGCTCTTCCCAGCACAGGGAAAACTCTAGAGCATTCGATGCTGCTTAGTCACCTGATGAGTTTCCACAGGAGGGGAAAGTGCTCTTGGTGCAGACATGAGCACCTAAGACACCCAACTGTATCTCACCCACAAGCTTCCAGGTGATCCAGAGACAATACCAATATGAGCATGAGAGGAAAAATGAAAGGAGTACTTGTGAGTGGTTGTGAAATGCTTCTAGGGCACAAAATCTCTGGGGCAAGGGTCAGCGAAATATAGGCCATAACCCCTAATATGACCCCAATAGTGATCCCCCCAGGTTGGTAAGACCTGGAGACGTCATGCGAGTTCAGGTACCATTAGATGTTGTTTCCGTCACCTCTTTTGTTTCATTTTTCATTCTCAGGAGGCCTGAGAATGGAAGTGTGTTACCCAGCAAGGCTAGAAGCCCCTTCTCTTGATGAAGACCACCCAAAAGTGAGCCACGGCATTGTGAAGCACCTAACTCATGTTTTCAACAAACACTGCTCGAATCTGCTGCAGCATCAGTAAACCATTTCTCCTGACTCTCATCTCAGTGTTTCCAAGTCTGGAAGAGGAGGGAAGGCCAGATGGAAGGTTGTGCAAGATTACAACACAGGAGCTGCATGGCGGGGTGGCAGAGAAGCAGAGACGGGCAACAACCACACACCAGTAAGAAACCATAAAATTTCCCTTTTAAGTGGAGGTGCAGGTGGAAACGCAGTACAGGAGCTGGGGGGCAAAGGTGAATGAGAACAAAATGTACTCCCCCCGAAGATATGGCAGGGGATCTGGTCGGGGGTGGGGACTCTGGGTTTTTCCCCTTCCCCTGCAGCTCACTGCCATTAAGTCTAGAATTCTGGCCCCAGCATCTTGAGAGGCTCCTTGGATGTGCCCAGCATTGGACACACCATACAGAAGCCTGTATTCACTCAACAAGGACAGAGTAAACAATTCATCCAAGGTCTGCCAAGAGAGCTCTCCGGCACTATAATGCTCTCTGAGGCTGAGGGTTGGCTCTTGCTGGAGAAGGAGGAGCCCAGCAAACAACAGGGGTCTCCTTAGCAATTTGGGATCTCTGACCAAACGTCAGTGCACAGGCTGCTCTGACCAGTCCAGCGGTGCCTGGCCCTCTGCGATATGCCTCGGCTCAACTTCATGCCTAAACTTACTGCTTCTGCCAGAGCTGATGCCTGTTTCCCCAGCCCATACTGGGTGCCAATCCTGGGAAGAGCTCAGTGTTAAGACAGGTTGGGGTGGGAGGTGGCAAACCCATGGATCCCAAAATGGATAGTGAGTGCCTAATTGGTGAGTGGACAAGTGTGGGTTTGGGGAAAGAGTGGGGTTTCACAGAAGTGGAGCTATTTCAGCAGAGTTTTAAATAGTAAATAGGAGCTTACCAGGCAGGAAAGGAAGTGAAGAGGTGTAACTCACTTTGTTAGAGCGGACCATGTGTCAGGAAGTGTGTCAAGAGCATTCCCCGCAGACAGAAGAGCAGATACAAAGTTGCAGAAATGTGAAAGTGCATGATACATTTACAGAAGGGGAACTCTGTAGATAATGGCTAGCGTACATCATGGGAGTTGTCAAAGACAAAGCTAGAATGGCAAATTGAAAAGACAAAGGCCTTAAAATTTTTTTAAATATGTATACATATCTTTTGGTTGTTATTTTACTGCTAGGTTTTGTCCTGGGTTCGCTCTATAAAACACTTGTCACCATATATACAGGTCAGAATTCAGATGATAATGAGTCTTGTCTTTTTTGTTGCATAGCTGAAGTTATTCAAAGGCCAATTTGTAAAATAAATAAATAAATAAAATAAGTAAAAAATGAATAATGATTCAAAGAAATTATCTGCATATTTTAAATATATATATTTGTATATATTTTATATATACATGTATATAATGTATACATAGGTCTGGAAAAATACATACCAATATGTCATGGTGGTGAAGATTCTGATGAGTTTCATTTTTACTTTTTTAAGTATCTGTATTTTCTTTTTCACCAACAAAAAGAAAGAAGGCTGAGGAAGCAGGTGGGTCTGAAAGTATGCACTAGATTCTGCAGGCACTGGGAAGGCACGGAAAACTCTTAAAGGAAAGAGGTGAGCCATCAAGACCTACTTAGGTGGGAAGCCCTTGGTGACTCACTTCATTTCTCCTTCCCTGGGACCCTCTTCCTTGTGCCACCCACAGACCCAAAAGTCAAGCCTGTAGGATTAAACCTCTCAGTTCACAAGATGGGAGGCTGCCAGTAAGAAGCACGGGCATAGTTAATGTGAGTACATTTCTCTGCCCATGCAGAGCTCCCTGAAACTTGACAGCAAGCAGAAAACAACCTGGCTCTGCCCCAAGCACAAAAAAACAAGGGGGGAAAAAGGACAGGTGGTGAAGCATTCACAAAAGCTAGAAAAAAAGCAGATTATTTTTTTTCCCCACAATGTAGGAGCTTTTATTACTAGAAAATAAAATCCTGTCTGAGCAAATGCCAGGAAAACGATTAAGGGCTCAATTTAGACTGGGAGGCTTGGCTGGGCACTGCTGAGCAGAGAGCTAAACAATGTCAGCCCCACTCTCTGTGCACATCACGTTTGGGGTGAACGGCCCAAGCCCCAGCTGGGCCTCTTGCCGCCAGTTCTGCAGAATTACCTTAAGCTGTGGCCACTTGGTTTCAGTTAAAAGGATTGTGTGGAAGGAAGGATAAAAGGCTCTTGCGTGCAGACTAGCTACTGCATCTGAGAACTGAGAAGAAATACAGCCCGGTTGTTGCCAAGCCCTGCAGAAATACTTCTTTCCTGTGGTTCTCAGGATCCCCACCCTAACCCAGGAAGAGCACGAGATGGTGGACAAGCAAGGGCTGGCTTTGGAGTCAGACAGGCCTGGGTTGGAGCCCTCCTTCTGCTGCCCTAGACCTTTAGGCAAGATTTTAATTTCTCTGAGCCCCAGTGTCTTATCTATAAAGTGAAGATAATAATTTATAGAAATATCATGGGGATAAAATGACATGCTATATACAGAAACACCAATAAAATACTTTATAGTATTCTTCCTTCCAATATTCCAAAACAATACTTTATAGTTTCTTCCTTCCCCTTTTTTTCTTCAGGGCATCCTAAGCTAATGAATTCTGGTAGAATGGGAAAGGCATGAGATCAGAGATTGAAAAACCAGTATTCTAGATTAAATAAAGTTAAAAAAAAAAAAAAGAAAAACCAGTATTCTAGTCCTTATTCAACTACGAGCTGTGGTGACCTTGGGCAAGTCACTTGGCCTCTTTGGGCCTCACTTTCTCCTGCTGAAAAATGCAGTCTTTACATTAAATAATTTCTAAGGGCTCTTTCTATCTTTGACTTTCAATGTTAATTATAGTAACTATTATTATTAAGCAATTGCTATGTGCCAGGCATGTTGCTCAATGACGCATATAAATTATCTTGTCAAGAATTATTACCCCTATTTTGCAAGTAAAGAAAATGTGGTTTATAGAAGCTTAGGAACTTGTTCCAAATTGTACAGGTGATAAGGGAAAGCCAGGAAGTATTTGCTGTGACTTACTTTTTTTTTTTTTTCTTTTTTTACTAATTAAGGTATCCCCATGGCTCCAAATCTTTTCACAGAGCAAGTAATAAAATCCAACCACTCTATAGGTTCCAGGTCAGGTTTAAGAAGCTGCCAATTCTTAGAACTATAGCTGGGGTTTCGGATCTGACAAACACTGATCTACTTGTAGCAGCATGAAACAGTCCCTACAGAGAAAGAATCTCGTATCAGGAGGTAAGAAGGAGGTATTGCAAATGAATGTCCTAGAGCTTTTGATCAGGCCAGAGAGAGGACATTATGGTGAGGACCCAAGAAACCAAGCAGATAGGCAGCTGTCAGCCAAGTGAGCAAACAGTCGGCAGCCCAGGTCAGCACAGCTCAAAGCTAGCAGAGGCCTCTCAGTGGCCAAATGCAAGTTCAAGCAGAGATGCAGGCCATCTGGACCACACTACTGTGAAGTAAGTGGGCAAGAGGGAGAGCTGTGACTTGGCAGCCAGCTGCTATCCCTGGGGATACAAGGCTTAACTCTGGCAACAAGGAGACCCAGTAAGAAATATAAAAGCCTAGCATTCATGGCCAGGCAATGATGTCCAGGACTAGCTAAGTGAACTATTGTAAGCTGGTATCATTTGTCTATTGCTGTGACAAACCTCCTCCAAAACTTGACAATTTAAAGCAACAAAGATATATTATTTCTCACAATACTGTGGGATGGCTGGGCTCAGACAAGCAGTTCTGTGTAGTGTCACCTGGGTTAACTGATTTAGCTACATTCAGCCAGGAGCTTGGCTGAGGCTAGAACATCGAAGATGGCCCCACTCACAAATCTGGCAGTGGATGCTAACTGCTGCTGGGACACTTCAGTTCCTTGTCACATGGCCTCTCATTCTCCAGGGTCTCTCTCAAACAGAATAAAGTGGACTTCTTTACAACGGCAAGTGTTTTCCAAGAGGGCAAAGTCTGAAACAGGTCAATATGCAAAGAATTAATTATATTTCTTTATACTACCAACGAACAATTAAAACTGAAAATTTCAAAACAATACCATTGACAAGTCCAAAGAAAGACTTAAATATAAACTATAAAACACTGATGAAAAAAATTTTAAGAGTTAAATCCATACAGGGGCACCTGGGTGGCTCAGTTGTTAAGTGTCTGCTTTCGGCTCAAGTCATGAACCCAGGGTCCAGGGATTGAGCCCCACATTAGGCTCCCTGCTTCTCCCTCTGTCACTGCCCCTGCTTGTATTCCCTCTCTTGCTGTGTCTCTCTCTGTCAAACTAATAAAATCTTTAAAAAAAAAAAAAGAAGAAGAGGAGTTAAATCAATAGAAAGATATGCCATATTCTTAGATTAGAAGATTCAATATTGTTAATGTCAGTTCTCCCCAAACTGATCTCTAGACTAGAAATCCCAACACTGTCCCAATAAGAAGGCAAGTTTTAAAAATATTTACAAGTTGATTCTTAAACTATAATAGCCAAATCAACTTCGAAAAAGAACAGCAAGTGAATGGTTAATAAATCTCTAGTATGTCAATATAATGCAATGCTACTGAACAATAAAAATGAATGACAGACTGAAGTATACAACAACTTGAGTGAATTTCAAAGGCATTCATTACGCTAAGAGAAATAAGCTAGATACAAATTTTATACACTGTATGATCCCACTTATATGTCATTCTGGAAGAGGCAAAAGTATAGGAACTTACTATAATCAAGACAATGCGGTATTAGGGGTAGGACAGATATATAAATCAATGAAACAGAATAGAGAGGTCAGAAAAAAACACATATGGTCACTGATTTTTGACAGAGGTGCAAGGGCATTTAAATAGAAAAAGGGTAGACTTTTGAACAAATTGGTGCCAGAACTGAATATCAATATAAAAAAAATGAATCTTGGGACGCCTGGGTGGCTCAGCTGGTTAAGCGGCTGCCTTCAGTTCAGGTCATGATCCCAGCGTCCTGGGATCGAGTCCCACATTGGGCTCCTTGCTTGGCGGGGAGCCTGCTTCTCCTTCTGCCTCTGCCTGCCTCTCTGTCTGCCTGTGCTTGATCTCTCTCTCTCTCTAACAAATAAATAAATAAAATCTTTAAAAAAAAAAAAAA